>JANHFP010002646.1:141264-155079 GCA_032468135.1 Calamaria suluensis | reverse complement strand
AGCTGGGACAAGTAATGGGAGCTCACCCCATTACACAGCACTAGGGATTCGAACCGCTGAACTGCCAACCTTCTGATTGACGAACTCAGCTGTCTTACCCACTGAGCCACCGTGTCTCATCATGGAACCTTGCAAACCTTCAATCTTGAAAAAATATAATAATATTTCAATTTATCTAATATTACAAGACTACTGTTCTTTCCTTAAACTTGAAGAATTCTTCAATGTTTCACAGACATAGGAACTTTTCCATTAAACTCAACCTTTCACTTTAGGTAAACTTTGGCCTTACTTTTTGATAAGGAAGTCCTTGAATAGACCATTTACCTATTAGAGCAGAGGTCTTCAAACACAGCTGGCTGGAGAATTCTGGGAATTGAAGTCCACAAGTCTTAAAGCTGCCAGAGGTTTGAAGATCTGGATTAGAAGCTGGTTTTTTTTAATTTTTAAGATCCACATTTTGAGTCAGTAACGTTCATTTGTTCCTGAGGAAGCTAACTTCACAGAAAAGTTTCTGTGGTTGATTTTGGTGTGAGCTTAATAAGAAAAGAAATCAGAAATTTGCTGAGCCACAGATTTCAAGTTGTCGACAACACCATGCCCAAGAAAACAGAAGAAAATGTATATGCACTCGGTCCTGTCAAAAGGCTTTTCGCCTTATCTTGAGAGACTGTCAGGGCAGGAACATCATGGAACGGACAGGAGTCTATTAAATTAATAAGCTGCTGGATGGTGTCTGGAGAGTTATGATGCTCCATAAATCCAGTCTGATCATGGTGGACAAGGTTTAAATCTGCAGCCTTCTAATACACATCCACTCTTTGGATTGAATTTGAGAGTTTTGTGCTGAAAACATAGAGATAGTCCTGCGGCTTGTGAATTAAGATTTATCTTCTCTTCTCCCCCTCCTCCTTTCTCATAGCTGTAGGGTTTTTTTTCCTTTAAGAAAAGCTAGGATTTGACAAAAAGGAAAACACCTTAGGGATCCTGGCAAATGTTACTGCTTGAAATGAAAGAGCTATTGTCAAGGTGAAACCATAACCTAGGTACCTTATGTCAAACCTGGGTTGTTCTTTTCAAACAGCCCCATTGGAATAGAGGGCAAAAAAGGTCCACCTGAAAGAAACAAGGAAGAATTTACCCATTACTTATTTTATAGTGATTCCTGTCAAATGCTCTCAGTTTATGACATAAGAGGACCTGAATGTTAGCCAATATATTTTGTAAAAGAATAATAATGAAAAGGACCACGCCCAAGGACTTACTCTTCCCTGATGATAGAAACCTAAGTTTTAAATCTATTTCCACAGTGCAAACCTACTACATTGCCTGCTCTTGATTTTAATAATTAAAATAATTACTTGGTCATTATATGTATAAGTCACTGCTAATTTCCAAAGAAGATGAATTATTCTGTTGAGAAAAATGCCCATTTTTATAAGGAGACAATTTAATGCAAATTCCAAAGAGGTCTGTAAGGGGCATGTATAAGGGCGCCTACCGTCCCTGTCCTAATGTTCTCTTTATTTGTATTCATTTTAAGTACTCAATTCATACTTATATATACGGTATATTACCTAATATGTAATTGACAAATAAAATAAATAAATAAATACATTTTATTGACATGCACATCTATAGTCATCACTGGACCCCACACTAAAGGGATTTAAAAGAGCCCTGAGGCCCATAAGATCACAGACCATGTATCCTGATGCACAGGTTTTACAAAGTTTGCAAATTTTGCAGTGACGTTTACTACAATTTGTGTTAATTTCTTCAATTTCTTAATTTTCTTTACTTTTTACAAGTAAAAAGAAGTGTTAATGCCACTTTATAATGCCTTGGTAAGGCCACACTTGGAATATTGCATTCAGTTTTGTTCGCCACGATGTAAAAAAGATGTGGAGACTCTAGAAAGAGTGCAGAGAAGAGCAACAAAGATGATTAAGGGGACTGGAGGTTAAAACATATGAAGAACAGTTGCAGGAACTGGGTATGTCTAGTTTAATGAAAAGAAGGACTAGGGGTGACATGATAGCAGTGCTCCAATATCTCAGGGGCTGCCACAAAGAAGAAGGAGCCAGGTTATTCACTAAAGCACCAGAGGGTAGAACAAGAAGCAATGGTTGGAAACTAATCAAGGAGAGTAGTAACTTAGAACTAAGGAGCAATTTCCTGACAGTTAGAACAATTAATCAGTGGAACAACTTGCCTGTTGTGAATGCTCCAACACTGAAAGTTTTTAAGAAGATGTTGGGTAACCATTTATCTAAAGAGGTGTACATTTTCCTGCCTGGGCAGGGGGTTGGACTAGAAGGCCTCCAAGGTCCCTTCCAACTCTGTTATTCTATTTTATTTTAGATTCAAAGAAATTGCAACAAGCTCAGATGGGAAAAGGACACCAAGGGGACTAGAAACTGAATTTTATATAAAAAAGAAGTTTTAAGAAACTGTTTAATCCTGGGAAAATATGACTAGGGGGTGTCGCTACAATAGCATTCCTCAAGTACTGAAATAATGTCATGAAGAGAAAGGTCAAATCAAGACCCTTTCTCTCTCTTGTTTCACAGCGTAGGAAATAGAGTGGAGGATTTAATGTACAGAGAGGCAGATTGAATGTGACACTTCTTAATAGTGAGAATAGTTTAACAGTGGAGCCAATTACTTAGAGAAATGGTGGGTTCCCCTTCACTGGAAGAGACACTGCTGAAGCAGAGGCAGGCCTGCCATTTCTACGGGACATTTTAATTTAGATTCATGCACTGAGCAGAAGCTGGACTTACAGCTTAGGTGGCCCCTTCCAGCTAGGTGAGTCTCTGAAAAACAAGGCTAGCAAGAAACACTGTATATCTAAGCCAATATAGTTAACATATTTAAACTTTGCTACAGTGAAGAAACAGTGGCTCAGTGGCTAAGACACTGAACTTGTCAATCGAAAGGTTAGCAGTTCAGCGGTTCGAATCATGTAACAGTTCGTTCCATGTAAGGATTATGGGGCTTTGAGGGCTCAGTGGTTAAAGACACTGAGTTTGTCAGTTGAAACCCAGGCAACAGGATGAGCTCCCATTACTTATCCCAGCTCCTGCTCACTTAGCACTTTGAAAGCATGCAAATGTGAGTAGATACATAGTACAATTTCTATGGGAAAGTAACAGTGTTCCACACACCTTGGTGTATGTCATGCTGGCCACATGACCACGGAAATGTCTTTGGACAACACTAGCTGCCACAGCTAGGAAACAGAGATTATCACCACCACCCCTAGAGACTGGATGGGGGAACTTTTACCTTTATTATAGTAAGAGTTAAGGGCAGCAGAAAAAAATGAGAATTAGGATTAGGCAACAAAAGCAAGGTTCTTTGCAGATTCTCAAAAGATGGAATATCAGGAGATGTTGGAATCTATTCTTCTGCAGGGAAGCTATAGTTGATCACAAGAACGCTTCATGTTATCTTTAGTCTATCCCTCTGTTAATGCAGCCTAGAACTATGTTGGGTTTTTTTTTGGCAGCTGCAGCACACTGCTTGTTCATATTTAAGTCATTGTCCACTAGGACTCCAAGATCCCTCTCACAGTTACTACTATTTAGCAAAGTACCACATATACTGTACTTGTGCATTTTCATTTTCATGCCGAAGTGTAAAACCTTACTTTTTTCACTGTTGAATTTCAATTTGTTAGATAGAGCCCAATGGTGAATGTCAAGGACTTCTGTATCTTAAGCCTATCTTCTGGAGTGTTGGCTATTCCTGCCAGCTTGGTGTCATCTGTAAATTGGTTGAGTTCCTCATCTATTCCCTCATCCAAACCATTGATGAAGATGTTGAAGAGTATTGGACCTCTCAAACTTCCTTTTGCTTCATTTGACAGTCCTGGATATTGAGCTCTTCTCTCCCTCTAGCCTTGGCAGAGTCTATAGACATGATGTTAGGAATGCTATTAGAAAATCCATGAAATGTGTTTTCCAATAATGCCAATGGGGATATTGAAAAGCCCTGCAACTGCAACTAATTAAAAGAGAGTAGGCATGCTTTGCAGTGATGCTCAAATCTTTATTTCAGTCCCATACCAGATTAAATTACACAGAGAAAGTAAGAATTGTAATCAGTAGAATTCAGCTAGTGAAGTCCGTCTACTGAATAAAGTAGATGGACTACAAGAATATAATCCACCTAACTCACTCTATTACACTTAAATGTTAGACCAGCGAACATCAATAGGCATATTGGTATATATACTATTCCAGCAGTACTGGCTCTACAATTAAGAGACTATTTACCCATGTAATATACAAAATAGGGTAAGAATATTGTATATTATCAGATACCATAAGATAGCATAGCAGTTCATCATTACAAGTAAGAATAAATTCTATATAAATAAGAATTTATTACAATTACATTTATTACAATTGTAATACAATCACAATTATATATTTATACAAACACAAACGCACACATATATGATATATGGAAACTGCTAGCCAGGCTGGAAGGAGTGATGAAGTGGGGAATTAGCCTTGAATGATTACACAGTTGTAAGAAGCACAAGCCTGACCACAACCATCCTCACAAGATCCATGAAACTTTATGAATTTCCTTGCTCCCAGGGAAGGCATGCAGCCTGGGGAGATGCTTGCAATATATCTATAAGTCAATAAAGTTGCTGATGTAAGCTATTCATGACTAACTCTAGTTGCTTACGTCTGACACACCCATACCCACACCTATGAACAGGCATATAGGCATTATAGCTAGATCCAGGGTATGCTTTCTAATGGCACTTAGCTTGTGTGTGTGATCTGCAGCAGAAGACAGAAAGAGAACCATTCAAAATAAACATTTCCTCACTTAACTTTTTCCTACCAGGTCAAACCTGGAATTGAGCCCAAAGGTAGAAGAAAAGGGAATGGATGATGATACCAAAAAAGTGATGATTCTGTTAAGAATTGCTTGGATGAGGAGGAAGGGAATGGTGAGAAAGAAGGGGCATTCAGGTGTAAAACAAGATAACTGCAGGAAGCAAATGGAGGTTCAACCCTAAAGGACTCAGATCCTGTACACTAATACTCAGAAGTATGAGGAACAAACAGGGAGAACTAGGAGTTCTAGTACATGAGGGAAGATATGATATTGTTGCTATTACTGAAATAGAGGTAGGATGGAAACTATGATTGGAATACACTGCGAAGATATAAATCGCTTAAAAGAAACAGATCCAACAAAAGAGAGGGAGGAGTTGCATTGTATGTAAAGAATTACTATACAGAAATACACAACACAAAAGATAAAATTCTTCTTTAAAGTACTTGGGTGAATATTAGAGGAAAAAAAAGTGACATTGCTATAGATGTATACTATAGTCCACCCCACCAATCAGAGGAAATAGATGAACTTTTTGTTAAACAGATAACTGAGATATGCAGGAAACACACCACTCAAGTAAGTGGGGGACTTTAACTACCAAGATATCAGCTGGAAGACAAACCCTCAGTGAGTGGAAGACCAAACAGTTCCTTGGGCGCCTAGCTGACATCTTCATCATCCAAAAGGTGGGAAAGGGAACTAGAGGATCAGCTATACTGAACTTAATTCCTACTAATGGGTATTAAATGGTTGTGGGAGTGGAAGCTGTAGTAACTTTGGGGGGGAGAGTGACCAAGTCATCCTAGAATTCATCATTATGCAAACACAGGTACTGAACATAGACTAGTGTTTTGTTAACAAGGAAGGTGTTTTTCTTTTAAAAATCCCATTTCCTCCTGATAATTCTTTTTTTTAAAAAAATAAACTTTATTAAATTTCAAAAATAAAAGAAAATGAGTTAAAATCGAAACAGCAAAATTACATAAAATATACTACATTATGTCCAATCATTATTCTAACATACAGTTATTAGTGAATATCTTTGTCTATAAGTTAATTTAGTGTAATTTGTACAACAAACAGACATTAAAAACAATAACACAACATAAAATAAAACCAACAAAAACATACAAACATGAAACAACTAGTGTGTTGGCAATTTTTTTGTTGTTGTAGCAGGTGCAATATCATTCACATTTGGTCTCCTGTAATTATAATATCATTTTCTATTAGTATTTCCATTCTAAAGTTATTCTATATGCATAGCATCCTCTAAGCAATTAAGTTGTTTAAAGCTACAAGACTTTCAGACTTAAATATATTTAGATCAAGCCTTCTATGGAAATCCCTTTCAAAAATTCTTCAGACAGCTGCTTAGTCACAATTTACAACAACATGTCATAGTCTACTTGGTTCTTTGAAAACACATGCCTAAATTACTTCACCTAATTCAATCTATTTTCCTGGCATAACATCAGGCAACACAGAAGCTATGTTGATGTTGAATTTTGGGAGTATTGCTTATCTTTGTATAGTTAAAGAACAAATCCTGACCTCTAAATTTAGCTTGGGTTAAAAATGACCCTGGGAACTAGAAGGTGAATGGTTGCAAGATCCCATGTAATTAGCTGTAATATAATCCTAAAGCCAAGCTAGACAAGTAGATAAGATAATTTCCCAGCCTCTGTTTCTGTGGGTTATGTAATTGTAAGGACCAAGTGAGAACTGTAAACTTGGCTTGTGCCAGAGGTGGGATTCAAATAATATAACAACTGGTTCTCTGCACAAGTGATTTCTTCCAACAACCAGTTCACCAAACTGCTCAGAAAGTTAACGACCGGTTTTCCTGAAGTGGTGCGAATTGGAGGAATCCCATCACTGGATTATGCTGTTACTTTTCTGAAGCTGAGGATCACATTTAAGTAGTACGTCTTTGAGTAGTACGTCTTAGGTGGTTAAGACAAACAAATAAGCAGGCTGAATACAAAAGTGAAATTTAAAGTATTTAAAGTTAATTAAAACTAAATACAGGCAATGCACTTATGCTCTGTGCATGCTCTGTTTATTTTTTTTCTCTTCCATCACACAAATGTTGTCTATTGGTAACAGGCTTTGGAGAATCTTTATCACTTCTTTAGAGATCACAGATTGTATATTCCTAGTTTGCTTTTCTGTCTTTTCCACCAATTCAACTACAGGGAGAAAAAAGACAAGTAGAAATATTGTGCCTTTCTGTTATTGAAGATAAAATTTGTGAAAGGACACCATGTGTGCATGTATGTATGTATGTATGTATGTATGTATGTATGTATGTATGTGTATGTGTGTGAAAGACTGAGATACCCAGGTTGTGATTTGAAATAAACTGCATACATACACACATGCATACATTGTTCATTCATTCATTGATTACAAGTAATTTTGTGCTGCTTCATTTGAGTAAATCTAATGCTGTAAATCTTACAGATACAATGAATCATGCAGCACATAAAAATAGTACAAATTATATGTTATAAGCATTCTAATTAATTTTATAAAATCATAAATACTTGCTCATATATTTTCTAGGTAATTGTCAGACTCGTAATTCCCAAACGCTTCTTTTACTAATTAGGCTTTTAATAATTTTCTATTAAAAGATTTATCCTTGATTCTATTCAGTAGTTTAGTAGCTTAGTGGTTAGATGTACTTAAATAAAATAGAATGTATTTTTATTATAGTTATATTGCTGAAATACTGACAAGACAAAATAGGAAGTTAGAATATCTGTCTCTTTGTTTGTCTTTCTGTAATTGCAGATTCTAATGAAGTAGAGAATAAGTTATAAAAACAACCCACTTACTGCTTGGGGAAAACACGATCAGTAAATGTTAATTGTGTTTATAAAGAAGCTTTTTGAAACTTATATAGTCATATAAAAGGGACTATGCCGAAAGGTGGCAGAAACCAGTCTCAGTTCAGATTTCACAGCTAAATTTAAATTGCTGAAATAAGAAACAAGGGATGTGTTGGATATGGTAAGAATAAGATGGATCAGAAACTACGAACATTTAATAGTTTGAAAGTGTCAGGTGAGACTAGAATCCATTTACTACATTTGCTTTCAAGGTTCTATGTTGACATTCAATGAACACATGAATGAATGTTTGAAAATAAAATAGTCCCCTGAGATTGAAGCATTTTACAAATTTTAATACATTTCTCTCTATATTTTGGAATATGAGCCACTATGGGGTAATAATTATGTTGAAATAGAACGGAGGAGAGAGACAGGTTCAAGTCCCCACTTGCCCCCATGATGTTTGGGGTCAATCAAGACTACTCAAATCCAATCATCATAGGTTGAGGGGAGAATAAAGTATATTTACATTGCTAGGTAAGAGTGGAGATTTGAACCTGTATGTCTTGCACATGTCTTTCCTCTAATTTCAAAGCGTCTGTTCAAGAGATCAGTTTGGAAATGGGGTAAGGCGATAAACTTTTTACCGCAATTGGCTGGAGAGAATGATGTGAAAGGAAATGAGAGAATACAAATGCTGTGGCTACATCTGCTCTTTACTTCTATCTTGCATTACTTGTGACCAGAGGTGAAATCCAGCAGGTTCTGACAGGTTCTGGAAAACCGGTAGTGGAAATTTTGAGTAGTTCAGAGAACTGGTAGCGGAAATTTTGAGTAGTTCGGAGAACTGGCAGATATCACCTCTGGATGGCCGCGGAGTTGGGTGGAAATGGAGATTTTGCAATATCCTTCCCCCAAGAGTGGGGAGGGAATGGGGATTTTGCAGTATCCTTCCCCTGCCACGCTCACCAAGCCACACCAAGCCTACCAAGCCACGCCCACAGAACTGGTCGTAAAAAAAATGGATTTCACCACTGCTTGTGACTACTAACAAATAGGCTTTTGGATGTTAACATTGTCACCCACACTAGAGCAGAGGTCTAAATCTCGACTAATCAGGTGTGTCACATGAGGACAAGCTCATTAGTCCAAGGGCTTCTTCAATGTATCAAACTATTTCCTTATAAGGCCAATGATTTTTATCCCCAAATATTATTTATTTATTCATTCATTCATTCATTCGATTCACAGGTAGTCCTCAACGTACGACTACAATTGAGCCCAAAATTTGTGTTGCTAAGTGAGAAATAACAACCACTATATTGACTCCCCAAAGAAAGTACCGGGAGATCAAACTGTAATTTGAAGGCGAGCAATCCATTGGCACTGAAATAATCCAGAACTTAATTACATCAAGAATGCAGAGAAAAGCAGGATCAGCCAGCCAAGGAACCACTTTGTTCTTCATTTTGATGAAGAAATCAATCTCTTTTCTAAGAGAATCAATATAATTTCAGGACTCAGCCATCCAACTTAAATGTGATATGAAAGTTCAGGTAGTTGCTAGAAAAAGTAATATACTGCCTACAATTCGGCCTTTTTGCCCATAGTTACTCGCCTTTAATAGCCAAATAACTATCTCCATACACCTTTCATTTGTGCTTCCTACAGTTTCTTAATGCAAAGTGCAGTTTATGGTAAGGAAATCAATTCTTCACTTATTAAAAGATTTTTTTTACCCATCCACCTTTAGTGATGTTTTCAAAACGCATTGTACCCAAGTATACAAATTGTTGGCATGTTTTTTCAATGCCCTTTCCCAGTTCTTGTGATTCATTATAATACCTTCAAGTGGCATTAAATGGAGGACTTCTGGTACTTTCCAATTTAATGAACTCTGCCAATATGTGACCCAGAAAACATTGGTACTTTTGACAACCAAAATGAAAATCGCTCAAAGTAAGCTCAAACTTACTTTAATCCATTGTGGGTTTTTTTTGTGGTGGTGATTTTAAAAAGATGTGTTAATTTTAATTATTATTAATATATTCACTTCAGCTAATTATTAATATTAATTCAAGAGTTTGAATTAATAGGCAAGCTTACGCCTTCCAAACTTTTTCAGGGGCATAAAAATCTGCTTGTTGTTTTCAGGTTCTTTTTAGGTTCTTTTCTTTCTTTAGTGTTTTTCTAAAAGTTTTTGATGCTTTAGTTATCATTTCACTTATTAGAACAGTTGCTGCTGTTGAATTTTCCCTAGACTTGGAAAAAGAAAAAGATGTTTGGCAAATATGTCGATGAAGATTCTCAGTCATCCAAGTAGCTGTCTGGAAAATTGAATCATGGCAACTGGACTTATTCTTTGTTTGTTTGAGTCATTGTTGCGATGATTCAATTTTCTAGACAACTTTGCCTGAATGACTGAGAATCTTCATCGACATATTGCTGGGTGCTTTGGGGAAGAAACCCTGAGGTTGGTGTTGAAGTGTTAGTACATTCTTTCTAATGGCTGAATCAACACACTCAGACTGAAAAAGCTAGTTGGATGAGCAACGCAACGTCTCACACCAACAAAAAATAAGTCTAGTTACCTTGATTCAAATTTTTAGATGCTTGGAAAATGTTGTTAAGTTGCAGAACTTTTTCCTTTCACCCCCCCTACCAAATGATTTCATTGTAATTTTTCAAGACCCATAACCATACTCTTGGGAACAATAATAATTTGCTAAATAAGGACTGGGTTTTTCTTCTATAAATACAGATTCTCCCATTTGTCTTGGAAAATGCTTTATTTCTTCCCCAAATCATTTTTGGATCCCATTATCATTGGATAATGAAGCCATTAAAGTTGCTAACCCTAACATGGATGTCATTAATACAAAGCCAATTTGTCTAAGTGATGTTCAAAGATTATTTTTGAATTGGGTTCTTATGATACACATCAAAAGAACACTGCTTGGGATTTGACAACAGTGCATATTTGTTTATTTTGTTTCTCAGTGCTGTTAATATCACTAACCCATAGCAAATTGTGTATCAAAACGGCTTCTGCAATTTTCTGGAGAATAATGCTGTTGTCAGTTGAGGCCTGCAGAGGATGCAATGCCAACAAGATGTCTTTATTCTCTTGGTAGACATGGTGTCCAACAAGATGGGAAGGGTGTGGTACAATGCAGTAGGCAGTAGTAATGCACACAAATGGCTGTGCAGTCTGCATTGAGAATGTGCAGTGACCATTGGTTGTCTATGGAGATTCTCATGCATCCAGGTCATGGTTGTCTCAAATGTGCTTTTTTTTTCCAAGAGGCAACTGGACTTTCTGGTTTTTTCTTTGAAGACATTGTGCTTTTTATCCAGACCTGAAGAAGCTTCTTGGAGGAGAAGTGAAACATCTTCAAAGAAAAACCAGAAAGTCCAGTTGCCTCTTGGGAAAAAAACCCACCTGTGACAGTGACCATTGAGGTTTCCAATAAGCATTAGAAGTAGTCAGGTGATATATGAACCTCACAAGGAAATAAATCAAGATACCTTCTATGCCATTCCTACCAGATTTGGGTTTAGATCACCATCGTGTCCGGGCCTTGTGCTTCTCTTGTACTTTGTGGCCTTCCCTCCATGTGGGTTGTCTTAAGAGTACAAAGGATCAAAATAAACATAGCTAGGGGCTAGGGCTGGGGACTGTTCCTCCTATCACCAACATTACTGCAGCTTCTCTGTTTTATAGTTGTATAATGAGAAGCACAATCCATGTCTTGATAGTGAGTTGTCATGATCCAGCACTTGGATGCAGGGTCAGCAGTGCAAGAACACCTTGGCTAACGCTGTCTGGAGAGACAGCTGCAGGGACTACAATTCCGCCCAAATTTTCTGTTGTTGAGTGAATGTTGCCCATTTTAAGACCTTTCTTGCCATCCTTGTTAACTGAATCACTACAGGTGTTAATTTAGTAACCCAGTTGTGAAGTGAATCTGGCTGTCATGCCTCTGCCAGCATCTGACTCAGAGGTTGAGGGAGAACAGCTGGCAGAGAGCAGTGAGGGGGAGGTTGGAGTTGAGGAAGAGCAGGCCAAGGCAGACTCCAGTGAGAGAGGGGTGGAGTTAGAGAAGGACAGTTCAGAGGAGGACTTGGGAACAATGCCCCCACCTGACCCATGGCAGAGACGGAGGGACAAACGGGCTCTGGAGAAAAGGCTACTCAAGAGTAAGTGAAGGAAGGCACACAGCTGAGTAGAACCCTTTAAAAACCAGCCGCTTGTGCTTAACGAGCGCTGGAGTCAAAGAGTTGAAATTGCAGTTTGAGTGTCTGGAGATCTCTATTTTGGGTAAGAACCTCCTTAGTCATTTTGGCCTGTGTTTATTTCAGTAATTACCCCTGGACTGCAGCCACCATGGCTCATGGCAATTATCCTAGTTTTGCTTTTGTAAATAAACCAACTTTGACCAAGAAGCAGATATTTGAGTTCTTTGCATTAAGGACTGTTTCTTTACATTCCTGGTTTACCCGTGTAATTGCTTTGAGCTGGGTCATCACAATAGATTTTTGAAATAATAGGATTCGTTTGGGAACTGCATAAAACCTGACTTCTCCGGTTTGTCACCTATGACATGATTTTTTTTCCTTGTCTTATAGTGACCCCATAATCCCTTGCACCGGGCTGCAATCAGGGCAACTGAACAGAGCCGAGTATTTACTGGCCGGATGTGCCCTTCCTGTTGCCAATGCAGAGTTCACAACAGATAATAACTCATTGTGCGCAGAGAGAGAGGAATATCTGCCGCTACCTAGGACTCACAGCCTCCTGATTCTACCTCTAGGCCACTGCACCACTCTTATCTATGACATGAATGACAATTAAAAAGTGGGAGGTGGTTTTATTTATTTATTTATTTATTTATTTATTTATTTATTTATTTATTTATTTATTACATATTAGGTAATATATATATTATATATATTATATTATATATTATATTATATATATTTATATATAATATAAGCATGAATTGAGTACATAAAATCCATACAAATAAAGAGAACATTAGGACAGGGACGGTAGGCACGCTGGTGCCCTTCCCGTATTAGCTGAACAACGAACTATGAAATGGCCTTACCCTCTTGCTATTAAGTCATCTGCAGAAAATGAAGCTTTCCTTTACTACCTGTTCTCCTCTCACAGTAGAGCACATTCGGCACGCGCGCGGGGAAAGCATGCCGGTCTGTGCTCTACTGCGCATGCTCAGAACATTTTGGGGGGCACGAGGCGCGGCAAAGAGTTCCGCCACGCCAATTCCACTTCAGAAAAAAATCCAGAATGAAAAAAACCCGTGTGGGGGTGCATGAGAGGTCCCAGCTCAAAAAGGTAAGAACCAGTTGGGTGATGTCATCTGGTCAGCACTATCAGATCGCCTGAACCGGTCTGAACCGGAAGCAACCCATCACTGTTCAGAGTGTTTTCTTTATCAAGTGTCTCTAGTCATCGGCAAACAACAGCAGTCAAAGTTGGGGCACAATTGCTACCAAAGTTCTCTTTGTGGAGGGAGAGGAGGCAATAGATTAATCCGAATGAAAAATGGGACCATTGCTGATTTTTTTCATATCTCGTGCTGGTTGAGAGCTCCTTTAGTTCTTGATCCAAATTGACACTCAAGTGACTGAGGCCTGGGGGCCCTGTAGTAATGTCACATCCATCAATCAGTTAATTAAGGAATGCAGAGCAATATTTATGAGGCAGAAGTCCAATAACAGCCCCATTAATTTAACGGAGGAAAGAAGGAAAACAGGGACTGGATTTTTGTTCCAGTTCTCTGCATCTGCTTTCAACGCCCTCCCCCTGCACCGCCAGACTTGCGGTGGTCTTCATCTAACAGCGATATTCTCAGTTATTTGCAGGCAGATGGTGACTGGAGATACAGCAGTACAAAATCACAGTTAAAAATGGCTTGTTTCTTTTCATGCAGATTTCCCCTTGAATGTGTTGCTGTTGCTATGGGTGCTGAAAGTTGCAGTGTTAATGGAAATTGTAGTGAGATGAGAGCTTTGGAGCAGTGGTAAAATCCATTTTTTTACTACCAGTTCTGTGAGCATGGCTTGGTGGGCATGGCTGGGT
>JANHFP010002646.1:117692-129590 GCA_032468135.1 Calamaria suluensis | reverse complement strand
CTGAGGAATTCTGGGAGTTGAAGTCCACAAGTCTTAAAGTTGCCAAGGTTGGAGTCCCCTGGATTAGATGACTGTTCTCCTACATTGTGGAAAATAGCTGCCTAGAACTCCAGAGCCAACATTGAGGGATCTGACCACCACAAGGGATTCACAGTTACATCCCTCATCTTGCTGGTCTTGTCTTCTGATGATGACGACAAGGGGGAAAGAGAGAACCAGGGGCATCTAGGGATAGTGGTCCCAGAAGATGAGATTCCAGCAATGTTGAAGCCAGCGATCCTGTTCTGGCTGGGGAAGATCCAGCAAGCCTCAGGATTCCTTGCCTGCACCCACTGACAGTATCTCAGACTCTGAACTTCAGATGTCTCGTCCTAAACAAGGGGCGTGCTTTAAAGATATACCAGCAGAAGGCTGAAGTCCACAGATTAGAGGGACTTGCCAAAAATCAAGCCAGAGGAGAGTAAACAATAGGAACTATGCCTCCGCTGTGCATTTGGCTAAAGGCTTAGCTTGTGTTATTTAGGGGCCTCACTCCCTGAGACAAAACACCCAGAGCCTTTTTTTAAAAAACCTAGCTATGACATGTTTACAATGCTGTGCCATGCTTTGAACTCTGGATCCCACCTCACTGTGGAAGATCCTTGGTGCTCTCTGAGCTTGATTGTTTTCCTACTGATGCTTCATTACCCAGACTAGGTAACATCATCAGTACACTGATGATGTTACTTAGTTAGGGTAATGAAATATCTGCAGGAATACCACCAAACTCAGAGTTCACCAAGCACCTCTCATTTCAACCCTGAGCTACAAATAATCTCTTTTTATTGCTGCCTAGCTGTGTCTCTTGTTCCTTGGATTCATTGCTTGTTGAAAATGAGTTGATTTTTTTCACTAGTCTCCCGGGACAGGTATAGCAGACCGGGAAATTTAATAGCAGCGTTGAGCAAGAAATTGCTGAACTCCCATCAAAAGGTTTCAGACAATCTATAGAGCAGGGGTGAAATGCTACTGGTTCGGGCCGGTTCTCTTGAACTGGTAGTAAAAAAATGCTACTGCTTCACCAAACCAGTAGTAAAAAAAATATTCCGACAATCATGCGTTTCTCAGTTGATTGTAGGGACTTTTTTAAAACATTTAAAGCATTTCTACTAGTTTGGGCAAATAAAATGTTTTTAAAAAGTTTTTAAAAAGGTTCCCAGGATTGCACACCACAGCTGATTCCCCCCTCTTGCTGTCTCTTGCTGTTCTACTTAACTTCACAAGCCTCCTTTTGGTGTGTATTGTGCATGCGCAAAGGCCAGCGATCCGGTAGCAAACCAGTTCAGAATTCACCACTGATCTATAGAGAATAAGGAAGATGATCTTGACAGAGATATGTGAGAGTTGTTGCCTGGGCAAAAGAGATCTGAAACGTTTTTTAAAGTCTGAAACAGCCAGATAACATTTGGAAGCAGATCAGGCAGATATGTCCCTAATTCAGAGAACTGTAAGAAGGAAGAGGAAGTACAGTACAATTAGGCTTACAAGATGCTGTTATAATATCCACTAGTAGCCAATTCTAGCCTTCCTGTGGAGTTGATTTCCTGGTCTGATCTACCTAACAAGTTCAGAAGGTCTCAGCAGGCCTTCTGAAGTTTCAACACATTGCAGTTATTAATTGATAAGATACTTGTAATCTGTCTCACATGTACCTTGTAGCTCTATCCCAACTGTGTCTTCCCCTCACTCCCCCCCCGTCTCATCCCAATTTAAATCCTACATCAGTCTATCTACCTCAATGCATCTGAGGAAGTGAGGTGCAACTCAGTTGATGCGTTTTAAAATAATTTGTTAGCTTGAAAATTGCTACAGCTCCTTCTGACTTTCTGCCATCATAGATTAACACAGATCTCTTTCTACAACCACTTAGGTACAGATGGTAGAAAAATTAATATGGTAGAATGATGTACAAAAATGATAATACCCAGCTGATTTTGGTTGACTCCCCCAAATGGGATAGGTTCCCCTAGGAAGGGGCCGCGCTCCGATAAAGCCGAAGTTCCGGGTTCTAGCACGCATGCGTGCCCGACAATCAGCTGGCCAGTGCGCATGCTCACACTGGTTTTCTGCACTGCTGTGCACATGAAGGACAGCTGATCATCGTATCCACAGGCGCACCAGCAACCTGGAAGACAAGCAAGCAAGGTCGTGCGTGCTGGGTGACATGGCTTCGTGTGTCACTTTGGGCCATCATGGCCCTACGATCTCCCTCGGATAGCTGGATCTGTATAAACACTTGGATGGAAATCACCAAGAAATTCTAGAAGTCTAAAATAGATATGTATATAATGGCCAGAAAAGAAAAAGGAGGAAGAGCTGCTACCAAGACAACAGTGATAAAAGAGGTCTATGACCTAACCATAAGTCAAGAAAATATCTCAGATCAAATCCTCCCTAGTTGTTGTGAAGATAAAAGGGGGGGGGGGGAGAAACACATTCAGACTTGTAAGATTCTGATATCATAATAATATAGTAAACGTAGTTCAGCTAGTCCTCAATTTAAGACCACAACTTTGCTTGTCAGAAGGTCGCGAGAAGCGATCGCATGACCCTGAGACATTGCAACTGTTGTAAATATGAGTCAGTTGCCAAAGTGCTAGAATTTTGATCACATGGCCATGGGGATACTTCAGTCGTCATAAGTGTGAAAAATGGGTCGCAAGTCACTTTTTCAGTGGTGTTCTATCTTCCAACTGTCGCTAAATGAGCTGTTGTAAGTCAAGGACTACTTGTATTGGTTTGCATGTTTTTCGATTACCTAATCTGATCCACATACATATGTTGTTGGGTTTGTAAGGAGGAACCAGATTTGCTGGCTGAGAAACTCTGGAAGTCCACAAGTCTTAAAGTTGCCAAGGTTGGAGACCCCTGTTGTAGTGGGTCAATTTTATTTAGTATTTGGCTACCAAATTTTAGTTTTTCTTAATTTATTTTTGTTGCGCAGTTGTATTAATTGTTGTAGCGAATAGGGAAGATGATCTTGACAGAGATAGGCTAGATCTGCTCCCAGATGGATGAGAAAAACATGATCAAAGTCCAAAAGAAGCATGGCCCATGTTCCTTCCCAACTGACCTCACTGTCCAACCCTGCTGCCAATTCCACAAGCCGCTTGGCAGACCACAACATTTACAACCTTTCTTGTTAAAGTTATTAAGTGAATCACTGCAGACGTTAAGTTAGCAACACAGCTGTTAAGTGAATCTGGCTTCCCCATTGACTTTGCTCATCAGGAGGTCACAACAGGTGATGACACTGCAACTGTCATAAATAGGAGTCAAGCATCTGGATTTTAACCATGTGACCATGGGAATGCTGGAAGAGTTGTAAGTGTGAAAAATAGTCCAAAGTCACTTTCTCCACGTAACCTTGAACGGTCATGAAATGAACTACAGTAAGCCGAGGACTACTTGTAGTAAAATATCAATGCAACTTGTTCAGGCAGGGATTCTTAATGCATGTAATCTTCATAAAAGTGAACAAATTAGTGCAGCAAGACTGTGTTTTAATGGAAAAATGATAAGCCAAAAATAATTGTACCGTTTAGAAACTGAATTTGAGGGAGAAAAAAAAACCCAAGCAAATGATTTTGTATGTTTACGTGAACTAATATTTCTTATTTATGGGGAGATACAGTATTATGAGCTCGGTTTTATTTTTTAAAAGCTTTCTACAGAAGCAAGTGAAATGATCTCAAGTGGTTAAGTAAGTGCTTGCTTAGGTCAAGCAGATGACACAGAAGAAGGCAGTTTGTGGCTTCCTGTTATGGTGTATTATCCTTTGCTTGAGATCAGTTATTAAGGGAACAGATCAGCTATGGCTTCCTAGTTACTGTATTTATTAGGCTTATGTCAGTTAACACATCAAGGATGAATCCAAGGGGACCATTTAAATATACTATTTGGCCCTTGCTTAAAGCAAACAAAAGCACAAGGTTGCATGTAGGCATTTTTGTGTGTATACTGAAGCTCCTTCCTATACACATTCTGTCTCTAATGAGAGGCATGATAGTTCTGTAAAGTACTTTTTTAAAAAAAGAATGTTAAAAAGCAAGAGTTGTAAAATAGAGGAATTTACAGGAATCTACAGAGCAGGTGTCAGGGAGACAGTAAGTATAATTGGATAACACAGAAAAAAAACTGCGTCTCAACAAAATAAGAATCATGCTGTATACTTCCAAGAGATTCACTGCTGGGAGATAATGTAAAAATGATGTTGAATGGAAATCGTCTTACAATGTCAACTCAATGAGATTGAATGGGACACATTTTCAAATGCTTCCCGGTTCAAAACTGCTCTCCAAGGAGAGAAGCCAAATTTTTGATTGCTTAGCTAGGAGATATGATTGGCTTCCCAAATGTTGTGATACAGCAGCATTGTCAATTGGTCTCATTCAACAATTATGCAAATTGAGAAGGTTTCAAAGCCCTTGATGAATATAGTTGCAGTGTATATTTGTGTGGGGTTAATTAACTGTAATGCTTTCATTTTGAATTAGTGGCATTTAAAGTAGGAATTCAAATGGGTACTGGCAGATTTATCTTCAAAAATACGTTTGGGAGTAGGGAGATGGTAGATCAAGGGTGTTCAAACTTTTGGCTTGCCTGGGTAGCATTGAGTGAAGGGGAAATGTCTTGGGCCGCATATAAAATATATAATATAGTGCTTGTTGTTGTTAGTTGCAAAGTCATATCTGACCCATCACGACCCCATGGACAACGTTCCTCCAGGCCTTCCTGTCCTCCACCATCCTCTGGAGTCCATTAATATATATAAATCACATAATGTTAAAAGTTCATGACCTTATGGGGCCACATTACTAGTTGTCTAGGGCCCCATGCAACTATTGGACTGGGGATTGGACACACCCAAGGTAGATAGAGTTGTAAAAGTATACTAGTGTATACTAATTGGCACCCTCATATTTACATAGTCTGCTCAAATGGTTTCTGTGAACACCTATTGAGTAAAAAGGACTTGAGTACACAGCAAATGACAGTAGTTTAAATTTACTTCCCTCTTAAGTATTGTTCTACATATGTATATGTTATGAGTTAGGTATATTTCTATGTGTATATGTTATGAGCTAAACATTTTCTGTTCAGGATTATGTCACATGCTTATACCTCATCTTTTGTTATTTTGCAGGATTCAACTAGTGTGACAACAGTTTTTGTCAGAACAGACCCACAAGGATTTTTCTTATACTGGACAGATCAAAATAAGGTAAACATATTCTGAACTGCTTGAATTAGCTTTTCATTTTTCTTTTTAATGAGATCCCTTTGTTGATATGATCAAGGGACTTGAGTAATTGTTGGTTAGTATGAGACCTCACTTGAGGGAGTTCATCATTTTCACTGTGTTGGCATATATTTTCAGAGGATCACTGAATTCTGACTGTCAGCAGTGCGGATTGCAAATTCTTTTGACTGCTGATAGTTAAAGCTGTGGATACTTGGCCAGCCTGTTTAAATATATTGAATTGCAACTCCTTATCACTGCCAGCAAGCATTGCCATTTATTCCAAATCTCTAGAAAGGGCTGAGTTGGAGAAATTTAGCCACAAGTGAGAGAAAAAAATCAGGCAAGGGATGCATTTTGCAATTTATGAACTGCAGGAACAAGTTTGAAAGATGGTATACGATATACTGAGGAAGGATGCACTCATTCCCTCAGTATATCTTCACATATAATCTTGCACTTGCAAGGGTTTTGCGCTTCCTGTTGGATTAGAAGAAACCAAGTATCTTGAAAGGGTGGCATAGAATTCTTGAAATGATTATTTGTGGGATCATAGATATGTAAAACGCCCTATTATGTAAAGGTCAGATGAGTATTTTTCTCTTTAGTTAAAGGATTTAGAAATATTTGCCAGGGCGTATCCTTTAAAGCTGTGTTTGGCAAAACAAAAACAGATCAGTTGTTTGAAAGACTTGTTTAGAAATTGGACACTTATTTACAATCAGTGTTGGCAGCTACTGTAAGTTTAGTTACAAAAAGTCTTAAAGGAAGAATCTGCAGTTAATACCAGCATTTACCTTTCAGTTACTAGAAAATGATTATAAAAAAGAAACCGGAAATCTTAAATCTTCTAGGATGGATTCTAGGATAGATTCATCTGTCTATTTATCTAAATTCTATGATTTATTCTTAGTAGCATACTAGGGACACACAAATTTGTGGTTAGCAAAGGGCTCTTTAAACCAAATTTATATTTTTTTTGTTTACACAAATATTTTTCATTTTTCAAAAAGGAGTTAGCTATAACTTCATTGAAAGATGGCCTTACATTTTGCTAGGGTAGCTATCATTTCTGAATTTATACTTTAGATATTGAGGTGACGTTCTACATAACTTTATGATTCTTGTGAATCCAATAGCAGCCATTTACTTTATTTGCTATACTCTTAATGGGCTTTTTGATCATTAGAAGGACCACAGCATAAACATAGCAACCTAATGTTTTACTCATGGTTCCTGTTTTATTTTAACATAAATACAGAAAAGTCCAGGGGGATGGTTTACATTGGAGCATTGACACTAATAAAAAGGTTTAAAACTCATCTAAATGGTGTACCTAACTTAAATTGCTTAAGATCTTAAAATATACCTATTTTGTTTAGATTTAATATGTAAAGTAGAAGTATTTTCTGGAGTGACCACAATCATGGCAGCAAATAAAACTTCCACAAATGTCAGTGGTAAAATACAGATCCCTTGAAGCTTTATTTAGGTAAAAATAGAACACCAGAATATCAAATATTCATTTCACATATTGTAGTTTGGGCATAAATCCTCATGCACAGAGATGGTTTTTTTTAGACAGACTTGCACAAGGCTGTTGGTATGAAAACGATGATTAACATACTGAGAAAGGGAATTATTCTGAGGGCAGGGTTGTTTTTTTTTAAAAAAAAAAGTTTATTTGTACCCCACCTTTACTATTTTTACAAATAACTAAAAGTGGTGAGCATAGCTAATACGCCTTTCTCCTCACATTTTGTCCCTACAACAACAGCAACCCTATGAGGTGAGTTGGGCTGAGAGGGAGTGACTGGGCCAAGGTCGCCAGCTGGCTTTCATGGCTAAGGCGGGACTAGAATTTATGGTCTCCTGGTTTCTAGCCTGGTGCTTTTTAACCACTAGATTAAACTGGCTCTGTTTTATTAGTATTGTCATAATAGCACATTTTGGGTATTTATGGTATCTTGGCCAAACAATGATTGAGTTAACAGTTTTGCCCCAGGCTTCGCACGGGTAGATACACTATATATAACACTAAACTAAGTGTTGTAAATTGAGGACTATCTATACAGAGGATAGCCACTTCCTCTGGATTATCCGGGTGAGAATCTGCAAGAAGGAATTGGCAAGAATATCTCTGGATGAAGAGTATTTTCCTAAAACGATGTGGCATTTTAGCTCTAATATATTGTTAGAACTTTTAGATTAAAAAGGTCTAATTATCATCAGTCATATGAGGATGTGTCTTAGGAGGGCAAAAAGCTGCATGAATAATTTAAAAGTCTGTAGAGCCGTAGGTAGAATTGTTTTTTATCCACATTGCGTGCTTTTTCTGTTTTCTTTCCTTTTTAAAAGATGTTCCCTTCCGCAGTGTTGTTGGTTAGTTCTTAATTCTAAATGGGACAAGTATCCCCAAGGCCTCAACACTGTTTTTTAAAATGTCTCCTGACTAAAGGGGAAGAGAGGGGAGCCAGGCAAACCTTGTGTGCAATGTTTAATTCTGTAGACAATCAAGCTATTCATAGAGAGAAAGGAGTTTGGGAATGCAGCAACACAAGAGGTTTTCCCAATTGGGTTAAAATAAATAATGGCCACTTTCGCTCTTATTTTCTTGCGCAACTATAATTCAACATTTTGTAAGTAACTTTGGAGAAGGCAAATTAATTAGTTTAACCCTATCCATTTAATTCATCAGTCTGCTGCTGAAATCTACCATCCGATCACAGTATTTGTACTGCTTATATCCCCCCCAAAAAACAGCAAGTTAGTTTTCGGGCATTTTTGTCCCAAGGTTTTTCTGCTAAAAGGTATCCCTTCTTAGAAACCACTTACATCACTTTAGCAACAGCACTTAGACTTATATACCACTTCACAGTGTTTTACAGACCTCTCTAAGTGGTTTATAGAGACAATATATTGCCAGCAACAATCTGGCTCCTCATTTTACCGACTTCAGAAGAATGGAAGGCTGGGTCAACTTTGAGCCAGCCAAGATTGAAGGAATCGAACTCCTGGCAGTGTGAGCAGAGTTAGCCTGCAATTCTGCATTTTAACCACTGTGCCACCGTGGCTCTATTTATTTGGAAGAAGGCTGTGAAGATGATCTGAAGATCTCTTTTCAAATCGTAAAGTATAGAATAGATTTGCATTGCAGCATAAGTATTTCAAAAGAACTTAATATTTGAATGCTGTGGCTCAGTTCTTTTATAAATGAAATGAGAGCTAGAGGCCACGAAGAAGGTGCATTTGGGCTATGAGAAAATGATGTGGGTCTTTGAGTTCACGACCACAAGTCATGACAATGCACAAGTGGTTTGTCCCGAGAGAAACTGCATTATCGACGGGAATCCTCATACGTATGTTAAGCGATACATTATAATCTGCCAGAAGATGATTTTGCTTGCAGCTCTTTGCTGATGCAAAAACTGCCATGACCTAGTACTCACTACAGGAACATGGTGTCATGCCTCATGCTGTGCCTCAACCTCAGACAGACTCTGACTCAGAGGGGGTTAACAGACTCGGAGAGGTTGAGGTCACTGAACATTTGACTTCCCCAGGTGTGAGTGATGATGAGGGGGAGGAGGAGGAGGCCGTGCCTCTTGCAGACGCCCGTCAGCGTCGAAGGGAAAAAATCCAGCAACAGCAGACACAGCTGCGAAGGCACTAATTGCTGGTGAAAGGCTTGATAAGCAAGAGATGGGGTGGGGCGTGCTTTGCAGGAAGCAAAGAGTCATTATCTCTGTTTTGGATGTGCCGTTGGATCAGCTCATGGTTGTTGCTTTTGAATCCTAGCCACGTTCCTCACTGGTAATTATTGGATTTGCTCATCTGTGTGTTTTTTGTTTTCCAAGGAGTGCTGTTAACTCCATGATACCAGTATTTTGTTGTGTGCTTTTGCGTTGAGGGTTGTTTCCTTTCTTGATTGAACTTGACCAGGTCATTACAAATATGAAGAAACCACCAAAGCATTCTATACCTGGAGGCCAAAGAGTCAGAACATCTTTTTTTCTGATCCTAATCATAGAAGAAATATGAATGGCTACCATTACATTTTGCAGGAGCTGTGGTGGCACAGCAGTTGGAATGCAGTTTTTCAGGCTAACTCTGCAACTTGGAGTTTGATCCTGATGGGCTCAAGGTTGACTCAGCCTTCCATCCTTTTCTTTTTTTGACTTCCATCAATGGTGAAATCCTTACCGGTGTGGCACCAGTTCACTGTCCACGCAGGTGCAGTGGGTGTCAAATGCAGGATGCACCAAGTGTGTGCTGCACGTGGAAAAAGGCTTGGGAAGATAAGTAGAACAATGAAGGAGGGGGAGCAGCTGTGCTGCGTGATTTTGATTCACTAGAAAGCAGGAAACCCTGCTTTCTAGCAAATTTCAATTGTGTGGCACAGCTGATCATCGGAAATATTGGCTGGACCAACTAATATCTTTTATTTACTACCAGTTCGCTGAACTGGTAGCTTTTATCACTACCAGTTTGTCTGAACCCATGTGAACCGGTAGGATTTCACCACTGTCTTCCATCCTTCTGAGATCAGTAAAATGAGGACAGTGTCATGCCCCTGTCAGCATCCAACTTGGAGGTTGAGGAGGAATAGCTGGCAGAGAGCTGGCAGTGAGGGGGAGGCTGAAGCTGAGGCTGAGCAATGGGAAGAGCAGGCCCAGGCTGTATCCAGTGAGCTAGGGGCAAAGCCAGAGAGGGGAAGTTCAGAGGAGGAACTGGGAGCAGCTCCCCCACCTGATCCAAGATGGAGATGCAAGGACAAGAAAGCGTTAGAAAAAGGTCTACTCAGGAAGAAGTTAGGAATGAGATGCAGCTGAGCTTGGGGCTTTAAAAGTAGCCAGTTTTGTAGAAATTCCTTGCTGGAGCCAAAAGCTGTTTTCTGCGTAGCTTCTCTGTTCCTTGTTCCACTTGAAAATACCTTAGTCATCCATGGACCGTGTGTTATCTCCTAACAACCAGGAGTGCCTTGGACTGCAGTCAGGTTTGCTTTAATCTTGTCATTGCTCCTTTTTGCAACTAAAGGGAGTAGGCCTTGCTGGAAGAAAACTGTGAAGAGTATTTGGGGTTTGAATAAAAGATTGTTTGCATACAAGTGACTGCATTCTTGTTTCTGCATCAAGCTGGGTTATCACAGACCCAGATTGTTGAGGACAATATGTACGTCTGACTGCTAGAGCTAGTGCTTGCAACAAAGATCATTCAGGATAATTGATGTAATTCACACAGTTTTAAAAATGTTTTTATTCAGATTCCCAAACACAGATATATTGATGAAATGGCAACCAGGAATGGGTATTATCTTATGAATTTGGTTTTCGCCTTTACCCTTATAATCTTTCCTTATGATGTGTTTCCAAATGCTATTGATTCCATGAACTTGGGAAAAGGTGGACAAATCCATGTGTTTCTAATTCATATGCATTTGCAGTGGATTTTCAATTCAGACTCCACTCAATTACTTTTGTATCAATTCCAAGCTGAAGGAAAAACAAATATAAATTGACTTTATTTTCATTTTATAGAGCTTTAGTACATGTATAAATAAAATATACATTTTGATTATCTCTGAGCATTTGTGTGATAGCTACAGGTCTAATTAGTTCAATGTAAATAAAATAGTTTATTTCATTTATAAATATGAAGCCAATGAAATCCAGACCAATTTAAAACTTGCAATGAGTATTTCATCCATTCTAACGGCTGGATTATTAAAATATTTCTATTACCCAATATTTATATTTTGATAAAGATAAGTTCCACTTCTCATGAGTCAGGTACACACAGATAGCAATGAAGTACAGCAACTCTGTATTATGTTCAGTATCTACAGACAGAAGCTTTTGCCAAAGTACACACAATAAACATTTAGTTGTATTTTTCATGTGAAGGCACACATAAAAATGCATAATAAAAGCCAGAAGGCTGGTATAAATATAAAAAAGCCACCTTCCAATGTGAAATGAGAGTACTTCACTTGAGTGCTTTTGGCATCGGCTTGTCAAATTTGTAGGCATTATTTGCTAACCAAAATCATAGCAAAACTAACAATCCACCCTGCCTGATTTTCTGAAAAGTAAATATTGTTTCCTACACACCCCTATAGCTGTGGCAAGGCACAGCTGAATTCGCTTAGGAACTGGCATGTCATTAATCATTTTAAAAATGGATTGTTCAACCTCACAGATTTCTGCTGAGGCATGAATTCAGTTTAGAACATTCATTCGTCCACCTTTATCTAGGGAAACTTATTTCTTGATTTTGACAAGCTGTTTTAATATCTCATAAGACAAGCTTTAAAGGTTTCAAAATCATGCAAAGGGTTTTCAAAACTGTGCAAATCCTATGAATACTAATATTTCCTAAATTGGGAAATCTGGATTTGGATTACAAATTCTCCATCGCATAATGCCTTGATGTGCTTCATAAAACTATCAAAATATGTTTAGAGTACACAGAGGAAAATGACCATGTCATGTCAGTTTTGCATCTGTCTGGAATAGATTGCAGTCATCAGATCTGGAATTTAAAGCTAGCAGCCAATGCTTAAACATTGATTACTTTGGGATCTTCTAATGAAACCATCTCAGTATGATGCAGTTGCT
>JANHFP010002645.1:126509-138734 GCA_032468135.1 Calamaria suluensis | reverse complement strand
CCTTTTTTGAAGATGGGAACTACATCAGCTCTTTTCCAGTCTTCTGGCAGTTCCCCTGTACTCCAGGATCTTTGAAATATATAGTTCAGTGGTTCTGAGATCTCCTCTGCCAGTTCCTTCAGAACCCTGGGCTGCAGGATCAAATTTAAACACAAAGAACAACTGCTGCCATTCATGGAGTACATTGGAAGTTAACTTTCCTGTCATTTGTTAAATGTTTTCCATATATAGCAAATGCAGGAAGAACCTGAATTAAGTAGATAGCTGGGAAGAGAATGATCAAAAACATTTTCAAAAACAAAAAAATATAATAAATTTCATACTCTTCTTACTCTATTTATTTCATGGTTTGTAATGTAAGATCCACATTGGAAAAGAGTGTGTTGAAATATTATATATCTTTTTTCCTAATTCTATCACTAATTATACAGGCACATCTTCATTTATAATTTTCATCAGCAAGTAACGAACATGAATTTGTCTAACAGCTCTTACACATCTCATATATATATTATACTAAAAACCTGAAAGCTTCCAAGTTTTATTTCAGTTTCTTGCTATATATGTTGGCCAATGGGTCTCTGCAGAAGACAAAACGTGTGTGAACACTGCTCTTTAGCTGGATACTACCTCACAACCATTTTTGTCTGCTCTCATATTTCTTGTTCATTGTATTTGGTACTTTCTTCCTCACTTTATATGATAACATCCTATTAGGTAAAGGTTTCCCTCGCACATATGTGCTAATCGTTTCTGACTCTAGGGGGTGGTGCTCATCTCCATTTCAAAGCCAAAAAGCCAGCGCTGTCTGAAGACGTCTCCATGGTCATGTGGCCGGCATGACTAAATGCCAAAGGCACACAGAATGCTGTTACCTTCCCACTACAAGTGGTGCTTATTTTTTCTACTTGAATTTTTTATGTGCTTTCGAAACTGCTAGGTTGGCAGAAGCTGGGACAAGTAATGGGAGCTCACCCCGTTACGTGGCACTAGGGATTCAAACCGTTGAATTGCCAACCTTCCAATCGACAAACTCAGTTGTCTTACCTGCTGAGCCACTGCATCCCAACATCCTATTACTACTATATTATTTCAATCACATTTGTATACTCTTCAAGATAGTTATAAGAAAAAAGGGTGGTTCAGTAAAATTTTAATAAATGCAGTACACCACATACATTACCCTGAAGCTGTGTTGAAATTAATAAAATAGAAATTTCAGAAAACTGACATGAAAAAAATTCTCACCTCAGCCTGAACAAAACAGCTTGCAGGAAGTTTAACACTGTGGCGAGTTCAGCTCCTCGGCAACCTGGCAACAACATACTAAACCCATCACTCATCAGCTTTTCTTCAGAAAGGTTCAGATATAAGCTGCTTTCAAAAACTTCTTGGACTCCATCAACATATGTGGAAAGTAGCATCCAAAGGTTTTGTTTCTGCACAAAGTCGTTTCTTGCGACTAAGAATTCTTTTGCCTTTTCACAGAAAGCTACTGAAAGTGGCTCAGCAAGCACTCTGATGTCCATGCTCTTGTCAATGTATGTTAAGATGAAGGCAAAGTAGCCTTTCCAGATAAGAGCTTTCTGAGTAACACTGGTAGAAGTGGGACTGAGGAAGCGCAGAAGTTCCATCATGCGGCTGGCAACATCTTCTGTCTCTGCTAAGGCCGCCAACACCAGGAAAAGGTACAAGAAATTTTGAAGTCCAACTTCCGTTAGTTCACACATTCTTTTCTGATGGAATTTCGAATAAATTCTGTGTTATAAAACAAAATCCCCACAATTTTTTCCCTTAAAATTTGTTTTGAATCCATATATTTCATTTATTTATTTAAAGCATCTAGATACCTGCCCATCTTCTAAACCAACTCCTAATCGATTGTCCTTTGAATTGATGACCCCAGCTAGTTTTAGTTCCAAAGAATTATTTCATGGAAAATGAGTGAGGTGGAATGAAAATAGCCTTTCTACTAAAATGTATTACTGCATGCATATTTCTTCAACATTCCACTTTGTTTACACTACTATATTCAGAATAAGGAACAAAAAACTTCACAGAATAGGAAACTGTAAGATGTGCCTGACAAGTGTGATGGAGCTAATGTAAATCACAAATGTCACATGAGAAAGAGGCACTGTTGAGGTCTGAAACAAAAGTTTTATTATATATACCTTTCATCAAATAGAAGCTGCTAATACATGGAATAATGCATATGTAATGTACTTTGGGGAGAAAGTGAGAATTGATTTGAACAAATCTAGTAAAACATTATTATCAACTAAAGTTTTTCCTCATGCATCATCAGTTGTAGTTTTCTTCCTGCTTTACATTGAGTTTTTATACACTGATAAAATTTATGGAAGTCTTATAACAATCCAGTCCTGTTAGGAGCAGTTTGACTAAGATTCCCCATCATTTGTTGGATCTAAAGATGAAGGAATAATCCCAACAAATCTTTAGAGCAGCAACTTGGAAAACTTTGATCTATCCTATTTTTTACTTGGATTTGAGAAGCACATTTAAGACTGAATGCATCATGAGAAAACAACCATTAAGCCAAAAAAAATCCATTCCCACACAGTGGTTTCTATTGACCCTTTTCCATATTGCAGCTCCATAAACTTCTGAAAAGTGATCATCTGATCATAAGAAGTATGGATTTATAGATGGGGAAGTCAATAGGAAGACATTACCAAAAATTACACAGAAATGCCTTCTGTGATGGGAAGTTTTAGCATACAAATTGTTTTTACTGATGTGTGAATACAACTTCTATTCAAGATATAATGGGGGGGAACTGGGGGTTCTGAAAGCTAATATATAAGAAAGGATCATTTTACTACTAACTCACTGCTCTAACTCAAATAATCTACTTCAAATAAATGTGACTGTCAGCAGGAATCGCATATTCCTCTGAAAATGAAAAAAAAATAGAAACACCATGAACTCCTGTTAATTACAGATATTTTTAGGATTAAAATAAAATCTGATTTTTTCTGAAACCCTTCATTGTGTATTTCAGAATACTTTCTGAATAGAAATCTTAAAAGAAGGATGCTTCTAAGATAAGACAAAAAGTATCCACAAATTAAAAAGGACATGATGGATGAAAAATCCTAGCTGCTCAGAATCACCTTAAAAGGGAGATGGGCAGAATGAATGAATGAATGAATGAATGAATAATAAATAAATAAATAAATATCCCCATACCTTCCTTTGATCTGCTTCCATGGATGAACACCATTCATCTTGCCTGCTTTCTTCATTATTTGTGCCAAAATGCGAAGAAAAATTTGGAAACTGTTGCAGGATATATACATGTCAGGTGTATGTATGTCACTGCAGTAGCTCTTTATCAACTCATACATAGACAAGGGTGTCTTGCTAATATTTGCAAGACCTTTAAGACCAAACCAAGGAATGGTAAAGGGTTTGTTCTGCAAAAAAAAAAAGTTTCATAACACGGCATATGCTTTCATTTTTCTTCCACAAGTTATTTTATCATAACCAATCAAGTGTCTAATAACTGTAGAAGTAAAGAGCTCTCTAGTTTTAGATCATAAATCAACTAATGAATGCTAATTGGAGATTTGCTGCTCCTTTCTTCTCATCACCACAATGGCAGAAAAAGAAATTTCATATCTTTGAGAAATTGATCCACCCCTTTCTTCTGAATATGCATTTATTTATCTATCATATTTATTGAAAATATGTCATTTAATAAAAAACAACGATCTAAAATAATTTCTGTGGATTGCACACTGAATACATACATAAAAACAATCATCTATTTTACAGAATCTGGAATCATTATTTGCTATGTAATAATAATATGTAACTGTTTTAAGCTAAAATACTTCAAATATTGTGAACTTGTATTACTGTTGGAATAAAACAAATAATGTAAAAATTGGTAATCCTACCACTTAACAAAAAGCACTGAATTACATTTTTTTTTACAAAAAACTCAGTTACATTTTTAAAAAAGGTATTTACTAACCAGATTTTTGCTGTAATGTTCCCAAACTATGGTGACAATAGTGAGATTTACATCCCAGATATGGCTTAATGTCAAACAACACTGAAGATGCATCCGTAATTGTTCTTCTAAAATTCCAGCCTAGCAGACAAAAAAATTAAGATATTATTAGCTTTTTGTTTATCAAGGTTTCTATTTTATATAACCTTAACCACAAGTAAAATCAGAAGGACTCACATTTAAGTACTTTCCTTTTTAACTATTATTTCTGGCTTAAAAGGAAATTATGTTAAAATAACACACAAAATGGAAAAAGCAATCTGAGAAATGATAGTACAATCATTTATCTAGTATTATCAACTAATCTCCATATATATTTTTTGAATCATATAGTTACAAAAATATGGTATACTTAAAAGATAATTTGAAGTTTAATTCATGGTTAGGCTTTGTCTAAGTATCCTACAGCAAAATTGTTTAGTACCAAAAATACTTCCTAATGCCTAGGAAGAAGCATCATCAGAAGCAAAGGAAGAATTCTAACTTTCTAGGTACCATAAAAAACATGATAGATTTGGCTCACTTATAGTGAGTGATTCATTAGTGTAACTTTAAATGCCAGCATTCTATGAGCTATTGCACTAACACATTTGTCAAATAGTTAGGAATATAGCATTTTAAATAACAGAAATAAAATATAATCCTTGGTCAACTGTACTGGCCCATTGAAATTAATTTTTAAGGGCAAAGCAGCCTATTGATTTAGGAACATTATTTCCCACCTTGGCGAAGGCCACTGATCATAAGTTAGAAATTATGGTTACAAAATACAAGAGTAGATTCAAAGAAAAATCTTTTTTCTAAAGTTTGGCTTAATACAGAAGCACAACTTTTTTTTTGATATAAATGTTTGCTTAACTTAAGAAAAAATACTGTTATTTCTTCTAAACCAGGGCAGCATTGAAAAACATATGCTTATTTGAAATGAGTTCAATTCCAAGGAAACTTTCTACCCAATTCCAATAAGCAGCTATAGTTTTTATTCTTTAAAAATCAGTCACAGCTACTCTATCACTGTTTTAACCAAGAAAGACTAGCTAATTTTCCTAAATTACATTTCAGATACAATATGCCATACATTTCAGATAAAATACCACATGCTATGAAATTATATTTTACAGAAAAATCTGAGGGAAAGGAGGGTTTAATACCCATTCCTATATTTTTCCAAATAGTACATAAAACATTATAAAATATTTTGAGCTTATTTGAATTTGAAAATCAGTTTCATTCATCATATAAACAGTTAAAACTGTTGCTTTTCCTAACCATATTTATATTTTAATATATTTTTCTTCCAACCCTAATAATATATATAAACCAATGTTATGTTCATGGTCATGGAAGCAAGTTCCACTTAATTCAAAGAAACTATGATAAATATATATATATAATTACACCTATCACTTTAATTATAAAGTAGCAAAGTAGCAAAGCATTAACATGAAGAGGTTTGGTCATACTATAAATGTGAATTGGTGCTAAAATTCTCACACAATTGTATTCCTCTTTGTTTTAGAGGGCTGATAGATCTTTTGAATTATTATAGGAAATAAAACTGGACAATTATGAGGTAAGGGGACAAACTAGAACAACCCAGTACAATTGTCTTTCTTAAATAGGAAGCTTCATAATATTTCAGCAAATGGAATGTTGAATGTTGACATCAATTTAATTCATAATTTGACTTAGTTAAAGTCAAAAGGAAAACCAATCCTTTTGCTTGACTTATGTGGCCAGCTGTCTTTAGCTGCACAAAACAACTCAACAAATTATTTATATAATGGTTGATACTAATTTACCACTTTATATCATGCAACCAAGAACAAATTCACACAAAAAAAACCCCAACACATTAATATGTGCAGAATAGTTAAAAGTACTTTTTAAAAGGAGGTCACTTCTGACCTCTGGGCCCCAAAGTATTGCATTAACAGCTCTGCAGAAAGAAAAATGATAAGGTATGAAATGAATGCTCAAAAGCTACAACCTTATCAGTAAGAGTTTGATTCAAGCCTGTAAGACAAATTGCTCAGCAAGTCAAGTCACCTTCCTGCTGTGATGAGGATATAGCTGAATTTTCAATGCAATAGACTATCTCCCTTATCACGTCTCTCAACTTGATACCCTCAGATGCAGTATACATTTTCTAAGCTTCCTGTTCTTATTTGGAATATATCTTGTCAAAGGAGCCAAGTAACACGTCCAGGATAATTATCTCTACCATGCACTTTATCTGACAATTTATCTTCAAAAAAACAACCATTTAGGAGAATATTCTTCTAACAAGAAGGAAACTATGTAGAATCTTAGCTTAGAAGTTCAACGAGAATGATCAGGATACAAAATTAATTTCAGAAAGCAACTGAATGAATAAGATATGTTAAACCCCTTATATTTTGAAGCAGCCACCATCAAACTTTCAAATTATTATTAAAATACTTACTTGATTGTTGACTGATAGTTTCAGCAGATCTTCAACATAAGGCCAATTGGATTCTACTTGTTTCTAAATGGAAAATAGGTGGAAAGAGTTAATTTATAAATAATATCAATAACAATTACTCTGTAGAAACTTATACACAAGCAACTCATATAGGTAGTCCTCAACGTACGACCACAGTGGAGTCAAAAATTTCCGTTGCTAAGCAAGACAAGTAAATTCTGCCCCATTTTACAACCCTTCTTGCCACAATTAAGTGAATCACTGCAGTTAAGTCAGTAACGTGATTGTTAAGTGAATCTTGCTTTTCCATTGACTTTGCTTGTCAGAAGGTTGCAAAAGGTGATCACATGACCCTGAGACACTGTGACCGTCATAAATATCAGTCAAGAGTCTGAATTCTGATCATTTGACCATAGGGATGCTGTAAAGGTCACAAGTGTGAAAAAGGGTGGAACAGTGAAAGGCTATCTTCTTTTTCATTGTTTTTAAAATTAGCACCTAAAATTTTTCTTCCTATCCTGTTGTTAAATCAGTACAAAATTAGCATTAAATATTGATCAGAAATTACTACATTTCTGAGCCTCACAATGGAGAAATTCCTTTTGTTCTTGTTAGAATAAAATATTTCATATCACTTTTTACCTAGAATGCATAAATATAGATAATTTAAATTATCCTTTATGTGTCAACTATGCTATATTTATGCTATTTAAAGCATCAAGAATGCAGCTAATTTCAGTGGATTTAATATGAATCACAACTAGCAATTTATTCATTTAGACATCTTTCTAAAGATCATAGCCAGCATGTGTTATAAGTTAGTTTTGCTGAAATCTTAATTAACAAGTGGTGTTAATGAAATCTATGACAAAATCTAGAAATGATGAGTTTCCTCTCTAATTTGCTCTATGTCCATGAAGAATAAAGAGTTACAATCAACTATTTACATAAATCAAGTTTATAAATGCAGTTCAATAGGTCTTCAAGTCTTGAACTAAAAACCCCCAACAGTGAGGAAATGACAGTCATTTTCTATCTTTAATAAAGTGTTTTGCTTTTGAAATATAGGTTTTCATAAAGCATTGCAAAATATTCACTCCCTTAATATATCTGTCATTTCTGCCTAAGGAAAACATTTGTGATACTATCTGCTAAACAAACACACATGTAGTTTTGAGCTAATAGCATGAAATATGATTTTGCATTCATTTGTTATGTTATTTGAAAATACAACTTGAGTTGCAACTTTAAGTATATAGGCAACATTTCTTTTTAAATCTATGCAAAAAGAATCTAGTTTCTTCTTCTGGTTCACTTGTTGAATTGCTAAGCTGCTCAGCTGGAAAGCACTCTTCGCTTATCTTGGAAAGTATTTTAAACTATTCAAAGGTAAGAATATTTAGCTCAAAGTCATTCAAACTATATTTGGTACCCCTGAGCAGCATTAAAATTGACCCCTGCAATGTTCAAAAGTTGTAATATTTCTAATTCTATTTGGTTTTTGAAATTTATGAATATAGCCTTTAAGAATATGATAATGCAGACTCTTCGGTTGTTAAGAAAAAGACAGTTAAGATCTATCTGTGTTTTACAATTTTTTAAAAATTTAGATTTTTTTTTGAGAAATTTGACCCTTTTGAATTTTAATCCAACACAAGTTACTACCACTAAATATACATAAAAATTGATGGATGTATCAAGGTTGATTAAATAAATGGCAGCAAATACATCTCTATTAAGCATTACACCAAAACCAAATAAATTATATAATGGAGTACAACAATGTGGTAATGTGCAAACCAAGTCATATACTTTTGATGCTGCACAGATCTTTCCTAAATTTGTTTTTAATATATGTTTAGTTACGAATGTCAAAAATACTTAAATGTTTTTTAAATTGAAATCCTGTGAGTGTGCCTATCAAATCTACTGTTATGATATTCTTTTTAATGATTTGAATTTTCAAGGTACACACTACAGATTTCCAAAGCAGATGATATGAAGATATAAAATAATTGTTTTAAAATATGACGCAGGAAATTGCAGATCTACCATCAATTAACTAGTGAAGGCAATTTAAGCTGGTAATATATGTTTCTTCTATATCTTTATTACTGTAACTTATAGTTAAATATAACTATTTCCTACTTAATGAGAAATAGCCAACATATATATCTTAAGACTAGTTGTGACAAAACAATGTTGTTGTTGTTAACTGCGAAGTCGTGTCCGACCCATCGCAACCCCATGGACAAAGTTCCTCCAGGCCTTCCTGTCCTCCACCATCCTCTTGAGTCCAGCTCATATTTAGCACTAACAATTTCATTCAATCCCATGTTTTTCCTTTTCCATTTATTAAGAGGAAACAGACCTAGTAATCAAGTCAATTGCTTTATGCCTTTCAGTGAAGAGAAATTCAAAAATGCTTTCCCAAGTGATAATCTCCAAGAAATTTGATTTTTTTTGTTAAGAAAGAAGAAAAACATATGGCTTTGATTTATTAATATTGTTCTAATCACAAAATCACAAAATGTTAGAGTTGTTCAAATTTCTAGATCCGTGATGGCAAACCTATGGCACGAACCTATGCTCACTGCTCTTCCGGGTTCCGGCGTACTGGCTAGCTGGTCTTCACACATGCAGGAGCAGAAGGAACTGGAAGAGCAGCAGCCAGGTGTGCATGCGCATCGGGCGGCTGCTCTTTCCATTTCCAGTGAGTGTACATGCACGTGAGTACACTCCCGTTTTGGCATTCAGTGTTAAAAAGGTTCGCCAACACTGTTCTAGATTATTGATCCAAACAAGCAATTGGGTTATACTTGGCTGATAACAACTTGGTTGTACCTGAAAGGGTGAGCAGAAAGCTACAGAATTAGCAGGCATGGAGGGGAGGGCAAAACTAAACAGATATTGCCCTACATGGTCTAACTCTTTTAGAGCTTTAGCTGCTTCAACAGAAGTCTGTGATGCTGGCTTGCTTTGAACAATGTAAGATTTGGAAATTTAATAACAAAACCATTTTTTAAGGAAAGGAATAAGACAAGAGTTGGGTTTGTACATAATGTTGACCTTTTCACTTCTGATAATTTAGTGGTTGGGGTAGTCTTTACTGCTTACAGAAGCCAAGCTGAAGTGACCAGACTATAAAAATTAGTATGCATGTTTCCGGTAAAGCTGATTATTTAGTAATTTTGGTTTCTGTTTTTTTATTAATTTTCAAAAGTTATTAATATTAAGCACCCGGATTTCATTACGGTGTTCAAGGTCAATGTAAATTCCTAGCAATAATTGATAAGGATTTGATAGACTGGGTTCATACAGAAACAAAGTGATGCTTTTATTAAAAGCAGCTCATTAAACAAATCACAGTTGGCTGGGGTTATACGCCACCCTAAAACCAAGCCAAATTGTAGTATGGCTTAACCAGTTTGTCTGACCAGATAATGAAAACAATGCTTAAAGAATGGTAACAAGTGGAAAATTTCACAAACAGAATATGTATCTATAAGAACTGAATGAAGTCAAACCTTCAGTGCTTAACATACATATAAATGCACATATAATTATAATACTGTTTTCTCTGGGGTAAGAAATAAGATGCCGAGCAGAGAAAAGAAAAGAAATAAATTCAAGATAATAGCGATTTCTTTTTCTTTAAAATTTTTACATAGCTAAAATTACTTTACCCCCAGTTAGTTCACTAGATACCTTCACAAAGTTCTGCCATTCAAACCATCCCTGGTTCCACCCCATCCATACATGGGTACTTGATGTTTTTTTTCAAGATGTCATCAGCTCTACTGATCTCTGAGTTTTGCGTTCAAATCACATTTACTATATTCAGCATCTATACATTCTTGACCTTCTCTCTTCTTATTTTACCACTTAAGTCCTTCAGCATTCAGCTTACTTTTATATTTTCCCCTGTCTTGCCTCTTACTTCGAGATAACAAAGAGGGGGCAGCAGCATGGTGTTAAACTAGAACCATTTCTGCTTCTTTTGGTAAACATTTCTTGTTTCAGACTTTGTACCATTAGCATTGGTCCGTCTTAAAAAGTTCTCACATTCAAATACGTGAATTTATCGACATGCTCTAGTTTCCCACTACTTATATATGACTTGTAAATGTTCACTCTCCTCTCTGTCAAGTGCCACTACCTTCGTCTTTCATACATTAATTTTCAAATCCATCCTCCTTGATGCATCATATAGTCTAACACTCACAGCAAAGCATTTGACTTCTCTGCTAACAATATGGCTTTTTTATATACAAAGGCAAAGATATATTCACCTTCCCATCATACACTCCATCATCACAAGCATTCTCTGTACATTTCTCCACAAACACATTGAAGGGGGACATGGCACAGCCATCCATTTGTTATGAAACATCCTTTATTTACCATTCTTGTTGCATTCAGCTACCAACCTTCAACAACATAATTGTGTAAAATATTAAACACTACTTGATTCAAGACTGCTCCCTTTATAGTGCATTCCTTCTAAATCAACAACCATAACCATAACATTTCTTTTTCATATTGATATACTCTCAGGAACCTTTTAGAATAAATATTTGTACAACAGGAATGTAAAAATTAAAAGCGCATTGTAACCTTTGACCGTTATTATTGTCTTGTTACTAAATTGATGCCTGTCATTTCATTTTTTAAAAGAGTATAGAAAGCACTTTTCAAACTCAAAGGTAGGGTAAGATTATGATTCCTGAAGCTCACATTTAAGAAATGTATATGCCATTTTGTTTGCAAGTATTAAAACTTTTGGGGAAATTAAGGAAATATTAAAAACGCCTTACAAATATTTGTCAGAAAGGAGAAACTTTACCTTTTCATCTGTATATCCATTCCGGTCAATATGATAAAGTGGTGCCAAGTGGGTTATAATCCACCAACTAAAGCTCAGTGGATCCTTGCATGGAATCGATTCAAAGGCAGATACCGAATCAGTACCATTGCTTTTTTCGAATACTCTCTTCAGAATTTTATTTAGCCAGTTCCAAAAAGACTGTAAAGAAAACCAACAGTTTTAAAAGGAAAATGCACACTTGGCCACTGCTTAGCTCTTGAGAATTTTTTCTATTGCTTTTTTGATTCACCAGATAACAGCTAACACAGGACAAATTCTGAGGCTGAAATAGAAAAGAATCTGAACTTTTCCTTTAGCTAACCTTTTAATCATACCTTTGGATATACTTTCATTTATATATGGTTATATTTCTCAGTGAATATGTACACAAATGCACATTCACATAGAGATAAATATTTCCAGAGCAGGTAAAAATCCACTGATAGCCAAATACTAGTTCTTCTATGTCATGGGTGTCAAACTCAAGTTCTGTGGGCGGATTCTGGCCTGAGGGGTGCTTAGATCTGGCCCATGGGGCCACCCTGGAAATACTGAAAAACCACCCTGTAGTGCCTCTGCCAGCAAAAATGGAGCCCGGGAGGGCCGCACATGGCCCTCCCAGCTCCTGTTTCGGCTGCAATGGCCTTCTGCAGCCCTCCTGGCTCTATTTTCAATGGCAGAGGCCTGCAGGAGGCTGTCACACCTGAAAATGGAGCCTAGGAAGGCCACCCCCACCCCCCTCACGAGCTCTGTTTTTAATAGCAGAGTGCTAGCAAAACAAACTACTAGCAAAAGTGGCATTTGATCATACAAGTGATGAGCTGGCCACACCCATCCCGGCCACCGCCCCCCCCGCCCCGAGGGCAAACA
>JANHFP010002645.1:79211-90763 GCA_032468135.1 Calamaria suluensis | reverse complement strand
GCCAAAGTATTTGAGTTTCATTTTCAGGATTTGTCCTTCTAAAGAGCAGTCAGGGTTGATCTCCTCTAGGACTGACCAGTTGGATCGCCTTGCACTCCAAGGGACTGGCAGGAGTCTTCTATTTACAAAGTATATAGTTTATATATTTACAATATATGTGCAATAGATGATAGTCACAATACATTCCAGGTCATTTCCTTACCCTCAGGGCAGTATACTTCAATAGGGTACATAAAGCTATAACATATGAATGCTAGTCAGAGAGAGCGAGAGAGAGCAGCAAGTCAGCAAGAGACTTTAATCAGGCTTTCCATGCCCTTATATGCTCTACCACCAGCCTGCAGTTACCCACCATGTAATTAAAGTAATTACTGGTTACAGTACTCCTGTAAAGACTTAAAGAAAGAACCAACCCGTTAGTAAGCACAACACTAACAACCACCATAATGGAGAGTGGAATAGCAGTTGTAAGTCACTGCAGTCATAGGTCAAGGCATCCCACGACTAGACTCAAATGTTTTTTACAATCATGGTAAAGTGAGTCACTGCAGTCATAAAGCAAATCACACAGTCATTAAACAATCTATTATTTTGAATGGGTGGTTTTTTTGCCAGCAACTGGCAAAATCCGTCAGAAAATGGCAAAGAAGTGACAAATTGTGGTCACATGATAGGATGACGCTGCAACCAGTTGTAACTGTAAGTAACTGTAAGTCCACTGTAACTTTGAACTGTGTTTAAATGATCGGTTGTAAATTGAGGAGTACGTATCTGTGCTGCCTTCCATGCTAATAGTAAAGACAATTCTAGTCAACATGGGCAAAATTTGGGCAGTATGTTATAAAATCAATCTAAGCATGGTTTTACCTCAAGCTTACACATGCCACTCCTGTGCAGACTAGGCAGTGATGGGTTGCTCCTGGTTTGGACTGGTTCTCGCGATCTGGTAGCGCTGACCAGATGATGTCACAGAACTGGGTCTTACCGTGTGCCCCTGCATGATTTTTTATGGTTTTTTTTCTTTTTTATTCTGCATCTGAATTGCCGCGGCAGAGCTCAGCGCCTCACGTCTCCCAAACTGTTGTGAGCATGCGCAGTAAAGCACAGACCAGCATGCTTTGCGCACATGTGCACCCAACATGCTCTACTGTGCATCATGGAGCACACATTTGTCATGTGTGCTCCAATGTGCTTATGCAGAGAACACGTTTGGTGCGCACATGCACAATGCATGTTGGTCTGTGCTCTATTGTGCATGCATGGAGTACCTAAAGCATGCTGGTCACAAGGGCACTCTCGCTTTGCGGCCGCAAGAAGAGAACCAGTAGTAAAGGTAAGTGGAACCTACCCCTGAACCTAGGAGTTGTAGAGTCTTTTAACCCTCCACTTACCCTCCACCGTACATACAGAATGCTATTAAGAACAGAGTTTTAATTTTCATCTTCTACCTTAAAAAAGGCTTTGCTTTCTTTTGTGTGTTTAGTCCTTTTTCCTCTTTCATAATTACATAGATACCAGAAAAAGAAAAAGGGACTCAATTTGCAAGCAGGAAATGTTCTATTTATTCTTAATGTAACGGAATCATTTCTCATCCTTTTATTACAGGAAATTTTAAGCTTGTCGCTGCAAACTAATAATGCTAAAAATGATAAAGTCCTTTAAATTATTTTAAGAGAACACTTTAAAATGTTTTTAATAATTAATATGACCTGCAATTGAAATCCAAAGTCATTTTAATGGTTGCCTCGTTAATGCAGAATTGTTTTAATTAAATTAAAATCAGGAAGCTTATAAGGAAGCATGGTTTATATTTCTTCAACCAATTCCTTTTGAGGATATGAGGGGGAAATATATGACATTTTAAAGTGCCCTAAGTAAAAATGTAGGCAGCACAAATGACAATTGCAATTTCATCTTGTAAAATAGAACCTTATAATTTATTTATTTTGTAATCAAACAAATTCACTGAAAAAGCAAAGGAGAAGATTGTTTTACAATTGTACATGTATAGTTCAAAATTCAAGAATGATAATTTGGAACCAGTGGTGGGTTTCAAATTTTTTTACTACTGGTTCTGTGGGTGTGGTTTGGTGGGCGTGGAATGGCTTAGTGGGCATGGCATGGCTTGGTGGACGTGGCAGGGAAAGGATACTGTAAAATTTCCATACCCTCCCCAATCCAGGGGAAGGTTACTGTAAAATCCCTATTTCCTCCTGATCAGCTGGGACTGGGAGGCAGAGAATAGATGGGGGTGGGGCCAGTCATATTTTTTTATACCAGTTCTCCAAACTACTCAAAATTTCCGTTACAGGTTCTCCAGACCTTGTCAGAACCTGCTGAAACCCACGTCTGCTTGGAACTGAGAATAAGAGGTTATTTTATATAATAACCTTATTCAATAACATTTGCCTTGAAAGGTTTTAATAGTACTGGATTCCTCGGTATATAACTCCCCATTCAGTGAAGTATAGGTGAATGTCTATATAATTGTAGGCTATAACCAATAATAGACAAAGAGACCTCATGGGGCTGTGCGTGAAGCAGAAAACATATATTCTTTGAAATGTAAAAGAACTACCATGTTGTGGAAGGTTTGCTTGACTGCTTCATGTCATCTACAGTTGGATAGAAATAAAACCTGGAATGATTGGACATTTCCAGGTTCCTGCCGAAACATTTTGCAAGTTCACAAAAAACGTTGTGAGCATCTCTGCTTGTCATTGTTGATGCAGCCATTCACAAAACACCTACACATTGTACTAGATAGGTTGAATTTTTTAAAATATCATTTTCTCTAACCTTGTCCACTATCCTGGTTTACATTTGTATTTTTTTCTGGTGAGGCAAACAGACTTCCAAAGTACTGAGCTATGGCCAGTCACCATTTTTTATTACTTAAAATTGCATGTGGGACCTGTTTTAATGTTTTAGATTAATGTCAGAAGCTATTGGCTTGCTTTGTAGCATGCCAACTCCTAATTCCTTTTTTAAATATAAAATTAAATATCAGGTAGCCCAGTAAACCATAAGAAATTATCTAATCTGTCCTGTTTAGTTCTTGGGGATTGGTACTTCTGACTTTGAAAAGCATTAAATGAAGCAATCTCAAATGTAGACAGGTGCAGAAAATGTACAGAACAGAGGTCAACCGTGTTTTCATTTATCTCTTCTATTTTGACACTTTTGTCAGGGAATTAGGAAATCAATGGACACTAATTTCATTGGCAAGGATTACAGAGTACATGAGAAGGAACAAACACACTGTTCAAGGACATTTTTGAATAAAATTGAATTCTTTGGCATAGCTTGCTGAGCTCATTCTACATTCCTCATATTTTAATTGTGTTTTATTTTAGCTAGGAACTCACCATATATTTTCTTTAAATTAGGGTTCGAGTATGATGAAAAGATTTAATTTGCAACATAACTACAGTAATAGTTTTGAGCTAAGCTATGCGTTGTTTTCAGTGTTGCCTGGGTTTAGCAGTTGTAATATTTCTGTAATATTTCATCTTGTGGCAGTTCCTGTGGTCTATGTAAAATTCTGCTTCTGAATGTTGTATCAGGTTTAAGAACAAGAAGCTTAAAGGGTTTTTGAGAATTGTCTAGTTAACAATTGTCATATTTCAGGCTTGCTATACATACCAATTTTCATGTTAAAAGTTTTTAATGGAGTTTTAAAAGAAACAATTCCTTCTACATGGGTAAATATCACCCCATTGTTAAGCTTCATATTACTCCATTTTTATTAATGTTATTAATATTTCTAATATTAGACCCATAAATATCTGAAAGATTTAGTAACTGCTTGTTTAGGGAAGCAATTATGGGAAGTTATCTGAATTGTTTTGCTTCACTTCCAAATAAGTCCATTTGCAAAATCCCTAGGACAATGAAAGACATAATTTTAGATGAGAATCTCCAGTACAAGGTATATCCAAAAGCATTTAGCTCTTCAATAGTTTTCCATTTAAAATTCTTATAAATTAGTCATTGATTTATATTTCTATGGGTTTTTCAAAAATTACATTAGCAGATGCTCATATTTGCTAAAACCATACACAGTGGTAAAATTAAAACAATAGTAATATCGTCGTTAAATACTTCATTCTTAGATTCTCTACTTTTCATCAACCAGCAAAATCACTTCATTGTAAAAGGGAATTAATGTATGGACAAAAAAAATCAAAAATATTTGGAGATTGGAGATTTCCATGAAAACTGAGCCACTTTGTGCTTTATTGGAAAGCATGTAATTTTGTGTGAATTTCAGCTGATTCCATATCTCAAATGAGTGCTGAAATAGGACTGTGTTGATGGGAAGATTATATAAGAACAGAGGAAGGAAAACAATCTCAGCATAAACTAACTATCTGGATTTACAGAATGCAATTTGAAGCTAGGGACATCATTTATGTGAAATCAATGGTAACAATGGCATTTGATGGCTTATAATGAATTAGAATATAACCTGTTAATTATTTTGATTAGTAGTCTTCTTTATTTCATGAAGTAATCAAGGGTATTATTGCCCCAATAAAAAAAAAAAGTTATAGATCCATCTTGCAGTTATCAATTATAGCAGCTTTGGCTTCAAATGTGAACTACACTTTGACAATACCATACTGACATTTATGTTACATTGTTTTCACTTGCACTAATATATGCATGCATAACAAGCCATAATCTATTAATGAAATTTACCTAAATGGTATTTGAATTATTACAGTGACAGAGCTTATTTAAAACTCTCCAACATATTGATTATTGTAGTCCTAAAACAAAGTCTGACATAAATATTTGGAGAAAACATTCTGAATTTTCCACATAGAAGAACATAGTAAAATATTTAAAACTATCACATTAATAATATTTATTTTGGATTTCTTTCATTGAACAAATTTGTTGGCATCATTCCCGAGTTTGGTGGACCTCTTTTAGCCATTGATTTGCTTTTGAGAATAATAATAATGCTATTATACAGTTATTGGATGGTTTCACCAAATTATATTAGTTGATGTGAAGTAATAGTGCTATAAAACATAATATTTTCAGGATATTGTTAGTACCATGAGTACTATCATAGCTGTATCCATGTGGTTTACATCACTCAGCCACTGATATTTTAAATATTTCATCAGCTGTTTCCTTTATTCCTAAAGCTATTGAAAACCTAAAACACATTCCCGTATATGTTATTGGAAGTTCATTGTTCCTAATTTTAACTACCTGTGATGTAACATACTAATGGAGTCCAACTGCTGTAGAAAATACTAACATTTTGGAGATATAATTAATATATATTTGATCTCCAATATGTTTAAATGGAAAAATAATTTAGGAAAGAATGACATGTAAACTATATAAGAATGACATAAATTATATAAACCACCAACACCAGAAAGATACTAAGATCCTTGTTGAATTATTGCTATAGAGAAAGATATTAATATTTGGATATATTTCAATGGCCTGCAGGTTCTTCATACTTTTATTTTCCTTAATCATCAACATAAAATTGAACTAGAAGCCAATATCCAACTGGTTACTGACTGAAGCTTTTTCATTGGGTTCTTTACCCTTCCTGATAAGAAGTGCTATACAGATTCAGTGCGAAATACAAATGACCTTCTGTTTTCTAGGAATCTTGATACTTCTTTTAAAAGCAGTGTCAGCAAACAAATTGTTGGATAGCTCATAGTTATACCTATTCTTATGTTCTTATCAAAGATTTGTGGAATGAAAGTCACCATGGGAAAGGCGAAAAAGAATGAAGCAGCAGATGCAAAAATCAAGCTAGGTTTGAACCCTTTCATCCACAACTTCAAAAATATTTTGTGTAGCTTGCTTCGCTCTGTCATTGGGATCTGAACCAACACAAAGATAAAGTAAGTTAGCAAGGTAACACTGGCAATAACTGAGAACCGAGAATCAGTCACATAAACAAAAAGCTTAGAAGCCCATAAGTAATTGTTTGAGACGTTGTTGTCTTCACAGCAAGTATAAAGGCAGAGATAGTTTTTCACATTTAATAGTATAAGGTCTCCCTGCTGACAAGCATGTACCAGATGCTGGATTTCCTCAAGGTTAAATGTGATTATAGTGCATACTCACAAAAATTGCAGGCGGAGATTAAATCGTAAAATAATGAGATCTCCTCACGAAGCAGTGTATTTATGATTAGCCCTTCTTTTGTCTCTAAGCCATGCTTCTGTTTTTTTTAAAAAAAATATCCAAAATATACATGGGAAAACAGAATATGAGTGAGTTTCATGCAGCTTTTATAGTATTTGAAAGATACACTGAAAAAATATTTCTATATTATTTCTGTCAGTTTTACATTCATCTTTCTACAAACTTCCTTGAGTTTGTAGATTGGGGCAATTCATTAGTTAAAATTATTGTTGTGAAATAGTTCAAGCGCCAGGTTAACTGGAACAATAAAAGTCAATACCTGATAAAAAAGTTTGAAAAAGTATTCTGGTTAAACAGAAAAGCTAGGAGCACCTCTTGTTCTGTCCTTTGGCTAAGTGGAAATACATTTAATTGGAAGATTGTGGTATGTAGAAGATAAACAACACCAGACTGTTGATGATGACTGGGTTTGTCAGAATTAATCTTGATAAATGGTTGGCAACCTTTTCAGTGATCACCACCAAAAAATGTTGTTCATAGTATCAAAATAAACTTGTCCAAAGTCTCATGAGATTTCAACATTAGAAAGTTTTTCTAAAATACTCATCAACATCTGAAACCAGCTTTGGACCATGCAATTATCTCATACTATATTATTCAACATTAAATACATAAATAAAGGCCAAATTTGAAGTTTTATGATGTTATAATTGCACTCACCCTTACATTTAAATTTGGTTTGTCTTTGCTCTCTGGTTGTTTTCTTGTAGATGTTTCATTACCAAACTATGTAACACCAAACAAATTTTGCTTAGCATTTAATAGATGAGAAATAGCCTCGATTTTACATTCTTTTATCTTCTTTGACTTAGATCCATAGTAGACTTTAGAAGAGTCTGGTTCTAGTTTTGACCAATTATAGTTTGTTTTAATGTGGGAAACTGATATTATCTATGATTATCAGAACACAATCCAGCTTTATGACCTAGGTTATGAAATATGCTTTTCTTTTTACAACTGAACTATATATTCCAGTTCCTGATTTTGTCTCAATGGGCCATGCACATTCTGTAAGTGTTCAATTTGTTTCACCTAATAACATCGATTTTGCATTTTCTTTTAATAGGTTTGAAACCAACTCAAGCCTTCATCTCAACTTATATGTCTCAAAAACCATTTGTGTCCTCTAATCTAGTCTTCCTTACACTCCTTTGATGAAACACTTGGGAATAAATAAATGGTTATGATATACGCTTGTAATTCAACTGTTAGCAATACCTGTATCTGGAGACTTATGATTTTAGTGATGCACATCTGTTGATTACCCTGTGAATTCTAGAAATGTAAGAGACAATTAATTTATGCAAACAATTTTGAAGCTATAAAGCCCTGTTACAGAGCTCAGGGATCACTCAGTCTAGCAACATGCATTTTATTAATGTCTATTGTTTAAATATACAGTATTAATAAAAGTCTTCTGAAATGGACTCAGATAAACATATACATTTAAAGAATCTAAGTGATTTGTGAATGAATAGTACAGGAAGATTAATTACTATAAAATGGAATTGATTAATATTTTGTATTTAGGCTGCATTTTGGACTGAGAGTACTTGACATTTTTTTAAAAAATGTAACCAATACTGGATGCCAATGGATTCAGAATCTAATCATATATTTTCATGACTCACAGAATATTCCTTTTCCAGCAGTTCCTGCCACTTATACTCTCCAGGGGTAGGTTTTGGGGCCACGGAGGGATTGGGGCAGTAAGGATTGGAGACAGTAGTCCCATTGCATGAAAGGAGATAATATTATAGATTTAATAATCACATTATTAATTACAGTTTGTTTTAATAATCAGTTTACAGGTTGTATCTTTATGCTGATAAGGTTTAAATAACATTGTTGATATGCAATGAGTGTAAGAATGTTTATATAAAAATATTTCCTGAAGACAGTTGTTATCTCTTAGATGTAAATTCATTTCTTCTTCTGTTCAAGTTTGAACCAAAATTTCTACTTTTAAAGGATAGACATGATTGTTTTTAACATTTCAAGACCTTATGAATGTGTAGCTTCCCCAGAACATGCCTTGGTTGATTGGAGAAATCAATCAGTATGGCATTTGTAAAGCTGATTTTGTCCTCCAGGGTGCCTTGCCTTCTATTTACTCCAGAGTCCCAGACACTAAAACATGAGCTGAAACTCAATGTCCTTTGTTAACTCTACATATCTAATTTTACAGTCACTGTATGTAGTGTATATTTTGTCAAATATATTGCTGTTTTGTTACGTAAAAAAATAGGAATGCATGGGTATCCCTAGTAAAATCTTCAGAGGACTTAATTCCCTAAACTTTGTAGTGTGAAGATTACTACTACTACTACTACATCCCAGGGGTGAAATGCTCCCGGTCCAGACCAGTTCGGCTGAGCCAGTAGCAATGGCTGTGGGTGGTTTGGAGAACTGGTAGTAAAAATATCTAGGTCTGCCCCCTCTGCACAATTGTTGGAGCCGTGTGATCTTGCAAGGCTTTCCCCCTCATTTTAAAGGCTTTTTTCCTACCTAAACTAAGTATTCGCTGCATTAGGTAGAAACCAATGCTTTTAAAATGGGGGGGAGCCTTGCAAGATCGCAAGGCTGCTGTGATCCTACCAGGCTCTCTACATTTTAAAGGCATTGGTTTCTACCTAATCCAGTAAATACTTAGTTTAGATAGAAAAGAAGCCGTTAAAATGAGGGGAGGAGGAAAGTCTTGCAAGATCACAAGGCTGCTGCGATCCTACCAGACTGTCATGCCTCAGCCGGAGTCAGATTCAGACATGGAGGAGTTAAACAACTTGGCAGGGAACGGCATGGACCAATTAGCTGAGAACATCACGGACCAATTAGCCTCTGAAGCTGGGCAGGCTCCAACAGCCTCACGGCAGCTGGGGGAAGGGATGCTGGGAGTGAGAGCTCAGAAGAAGAAACAGCACCCCTAACGGACACCAGGGAGAGACGCAGGAAGAAACGAGCTCAGCAACGTGGTGTCTACTCGGGAGGAAGAAATAGCCATAAATAGCCTGAGCATGCAATGGCTTGTTGCAGACATCAATCTTTTGTGAACAACCAAACACCTGTGTCTTCCTCCCGGCTCCTGCCTTATCTCTCTCGGTAATTATTTTTGAGTATTGACTTTTGTACTTTGGCCAGCAAGTGGCTTGGCAGTTATCCCAGTTTTTAGTTAACCCTGTGTTCCCTTTTGAATTCCAGGTACGGATAAGCTTTTAGATTTGCCATCATTAAAAGACTCTTCTGTTTATTTCTGTTTATTTTCTGTTTATTTTCAATGACTTTGAGTGTGTTTATTTTCAATGACTTTGAGTGTGTTCATCACAATCCTCCTCCTCCTCCTCCTCCTCCTCCAGCTCCACCTCATCATCATCTTCTTCTGTTAGAGTTTGCAGCAATCCAACCAGCACACAAGAAAATAATTCAGCAGGTGATGTCAACGTTGAAATAATTAACTAGACTTTTTATTATAATTTTTAACAGTTATTAGAGTATAAAACATATGTATATGTTTTTTATGTTAAGGTTTGTGTTGTTTTGTCTTTTTGAGTTTTGTGTTTCTTTGTGTTTAATAAAATTAACAAAGACTATGTTTATAAAAAAGAAAATAATTCAGCAGGATTCACGTATTAAAAAAACCCTTCTTTGTATATAGTAATTTAAAGCACAGTGCATGTATACAATTCCCATATAGCAGAAGCGGGAACCAGAACTCAAGAATCCAGGAGCATAGAATCTATAGAAACACAGAAGCAATAATGCAAGGACAAACCAACTCTTTTATAGATATCAGTTAAGCTAAGCCACACCCAGGCTCCAAACTGTCTAAGTCACCAAACATTGGCTGACCTGTTGCCATGTCTATTCCAATTCATGAATTCTTATACACTGACATGCCTCCCTTTATGACTGGAATAGATGTAAAACCAAATAACTTAACATTCTTCCCATGGTGCATGGTTGCAATGCATGGCTGTGAAAGTTGGACCATAAGGAAGGGTGAGCATCAAAGAATTGAGGCCTTTGAACTCTAGTGCTGGAGAAGACACCTGTGAGTCCCTTGGACTGCAAAGGTGATCCAACTGCTCAGTCCTAGAGGAGATCAACCCTGACTGCTCTTTAGAAGGTCAGATCCTGAAGATGAAGCTCAAATACTTTGGCCACCTAATGAGAAGGAAGGACTCCCTGGAGAAGAATGTTATGCTGGGAAAGATTGAGGGCCAAAGAAGAAGAAGGGGACGACAGAGAAGGAAGTGGCTGGATGGAGTCACTGAAGCAGTAGGCATGAGCTTGGGTGGACTCCAGAGGATGGTGGAGGACAGGAAGGCCTGGAGGAATGCTGTCCATGGGGTAGTGATGGGTTGGACATGACTTTGCAACTAACAAAACAATAAGTCTAATGAAAAGAAGGGAAGACATGATAGCAGTATTCCAATATTTGAGGAGCTCCTACAAAGATAAGAGGGTCAAACTATTTTCCAAAGCACCAAAAGGCAAGGTGGGAAACAATGGATGGAATCTAATTAAGGAGAGAAGCAATCTAGAACTAAGGATAAATTTCCTAACTGTGAGAGCAATTAACCAATGGAACAGCTTGCCTTCAGATGATATAAATGCTCTAACACTGGAAATTTTTAAGAAGATGTTGGATAACCATTTGTCTGAAATGGTATAGGTCTCCTGCTTGAGCAGGAATTGGAGCAGAACCCTTCCAACTCTTATTATTCTATGCTGTATTCTATGTTCTATGGTGCTACACATTCTGGGTTAGCCTGAACAATCAGATATAGCACGTTCCAACTGTTTTAATGATGGAATTGTAACTGAAACAACTAAGAAGATTGATAGAACAATTAGCAAAGTGGTTGTGCACAAGAAAAATGGGGAAAGTATGATGTTGTCTGGTAAAACAGGACAGTGTCAATGTGAGTTAGGTGATACAGAGTGAGAAATAGAGAAAGTGTAGTTTAGATAGTAGCTGTAAGAGACAAGAGGCAAAGTTAGAAGGTGACTAATGTGCAAGGCAGTGGCAGAGAAATAAGTTTAAAACTCAAACATTAGAGAATTCTAGAAGCTGCTTTGAGTCAAAAAACCTAGAGACAGAATAATGATGTTGGAAGAGATGTTGGAGATACTCTAGTCCAACCCCCTGTTCATGCCTATACCATTTAAGACAAATGTTTGTTTAATCTTTTCTTAAAAACTTCTAGTGCTGGAGCACCCACAACTTCTGGAAGCAAGTTGTCCCACTGATTAATTGTTCTGTCAGAAAATTTCTCCTTAGACTTCCGCTTCCGCCTCTGCCGCGACAGGGAGAGCGAACTTCGCTCTCCCGCTCGGCCTTCGGAGGGCCCCCCCCA
>JANHFP010002645.1:50858-61691 GCA_032468135.1 Calamaria suluensis | reverse complement strand
GCAGAGGAGTGCTGGAGGTGGGCCAGGGGTGAAATCCTCCCAGTTCAGACTGGTTTGGTAGAACCAGTAGTGATGATAGGTTTTTCCTGCTGCTAGGCCCATTATTTTTCCTACTGGGTTTTGGGGTGTGTGTGTGTCATGTGACTGGGCTTGGCTTTGCGTGACATTGAATTGTCCATGCCCACTCAGTCGCAGGACACTCCCCAAGCCACCCCCACAGAACTGGTAGGGGTGGGGGGCACTGAGGATGAGTTTGTAGCACCAAGGAGGTGGTGGACTGAAAAAGTTTGGGAACCCCTGCTCTAATAGAAAGGTTTTTTTCACATTGAACTTATGGAAGAGATATTGTAAGTCGTGAATATTGGAAAAAAATTATAGGGTTTTTCTAAAGGAAAGCTTTCCAAACTCCTTAAAAGGGGAGTTACATAGAATAGAATAGAATAGAGTAGAGTAGAGTAGAGTAGAGTAGAGTAGAGTAGAGTAGAGTAGAGTAGCGTAGAACAGAACAGAACAGAACAGAACTGAAAACTGAACTGAACTGAAAACTGAACTGAACTGAACTGAATTTTTTATTGGTCAAGTGTGATTGGACACACAAGGAATTTGTCTTGGTCCATGTACTCTCAGTGTGCATAAAAGAAAAAATATGTTCATCAAGAATCATAAGGTACAATCATAAGGTGTCATAGGGTATAGATAAGCAATCAAGTCATATTAGGAAACAGTCAATTTAAATCATAAGGATAGTTTATGAGGCTAGCCGAAGCATGTCTGATATACAAAGAGAATTTACAAGACTTTGCCCTTGAGTTCATTGTGTCCATATTCTGGCCATGTGGAGAAAATATATACAATTATTGATGCCTGAAAAAAATCCTAAGCAGTTTGTGTGTGGGTGTGTGTTTGTGTGTGTGATTTATCTAATCTATTACCTGAGTGATGTGGTAGTCTATTGGTGAAGGCTCTCATCTCCCATTTGGAAGATTGAGAGTTCAATGCTATGTAGAAGCATATGTTTCCCTTGTAGGGTGCAAAGAAACCCCCCCAGTGAACTCTTGTGTGGCATCAGGAAGGGCATCTGACCAGTAAATGCTCAGTTTCATCCACTCCTCCAAACTCTATCCCTAATTAAGGGATTCCAGGGTTGTAAAAATGGAGGTTTCCTTATCTAATGTATTGCCTGAATAAAACTGAAGCTGAAGTTGAGTAGTGCAGCCTAGTTTCTGGTGAAATTAATGAGATGCAAACTTGACTGCAGAAATGCAGTATTGCTTTAGCAAATTGATGTTAAGAAAAGCAGTTTAGAAGACACTTCTGAGCACATCCATTTTATTATATTTGTTTTCAGAGGAAGAATTATGATACTGCCATTGTTCTAGGAACACTTTTCATATCCCTACATTTGATCGGGTTCAGAATAGCCTGCCACTGTCACTAAATGCATCATTTTAAACTGGGTCTACTATTTAATTGTATTTAAATTGCACGTCTAGCTATCTGGTTTTGTGAGACCATTTTGGTGCTCCATAGCACTTACTATCCAGGTCAGTCCTAATTGATTCATTAAAAAGAAAAATGTATATGAAAGGATGTACTCCACCTTCTGTGATATATTTACCTTTTATTTTTTTAATACAAATATGAATTTTTATTAGGTTTAAGTACGTCTTCTTTTAATTACAGAGTCCTTCAAAGCTCTTATTGTTAGCTTATGCTTTTTGTTCAAAGGAATTTTGCACAATTTTTAAAACCCCTGATCTAAAAAATTACATACTGTAATGGTAACAAATGAATGAATGGATGTCTCATGCTGCATGACTTAAAAAAAACTTAGTAAAAACGGACAGTAAGTCAACATTGTTAAAGATTGTTTGGTATTTTTCCTGATTTCATCACAACTATTTGACTGAAATGTCACCAATGGCATTACTGGAAATAATCATGATAATGGAACCTAATACTAACTTCTTTTTTTAAACATATCTTTTAAAAAGTTATGTACCGAGTACCAAGAAGTGAGTCTGTAGTAATAAGCTTGTCTAACGATGTTACAATTCATCATAACTGCATCCCTTGAAAACAAGGAACCTTCTTTTTAGTTAATAATTCACTGCACCGATTATAAGTTTTAACATTGTATTATACAGTATATTTATCAGAGGTGAATTAGAATTGAAAAACATTTAGTCCAACTCTCTGCTCAAAACATGGCAACAAAACTCAAAATGGTTTGAATGCTTTATACATAAAACAAATAATGGGAAGGAGAACAATCTCCATATTTCTTATTTTTGTCTCATGCTGGTTGCTATCTGCCACTCAAACTATATATATATATATATATATAGTTAATATGTTTTTAGCATTCATATGATCATTTAAAAAATCTTATGTAGAAATAGCATGCACAATTACTTTTTTTTGTTAATCAAAACATTAGTCCATTTTTAAATAGGTTGGATGGCAGCAAGTAATCCAAATAAACTACTGTTCCAAATTCAGGCAATAGATTTGTGGTGTTTTTTTCTCTCTCTCCATAGTTTACTCCCATGAATAATAATAGAACAACAGTAATAACAATAGCAGTACAATAACTCCAAAGACAACAAAAAGAGTATACTACTATCCCACACAGTACTCTTGTAAGACTACTGAAGAGTACTTCTTACGAGAGTACTTCATGCGAGTACTAAAAAGAGTACTCTTCAGCTGAATAGGAAAAGATTTGGAATAAATATACCCCAAAAGTTAGCAAACTAAACAAAACAAAACATTAGACTGTACATATGTTTATGTGTGTGTATGTACATATTTTGGAACCTATTTCTAACAAATAGAAAAACAGGTTGAAGGAGAGAGAAAAGATAATCCAGGAAAGGACTATTGAGTTGCACATAGCAGTTACTGGAGTAAGGCTTTGCATAGTTAACAGTGAGAATAGAACCCAGTTGGTGGATGCAAAACATCTTCCCACCTTCAGAAGAGCCAGTGATAATGAAACTCTTTTCATCTCATATGAAAGGGCCTGTAAGGACTTTGGAATATTTAAGGAAAAGCATGTGAAATATATCTGTTCTCAAACCACTGGGGTATTGAAAGAAATACACACAGATGTGGCAGGTCCTGAATACAAAAATTATCCTCTCTTTAAAAACCGAGTCAACATTCATTTTAGATTAATTGAAGAAGAAACCAAAAGAAACTTGGGGCTTTGAAAAAAAAATCATCTATCAGATCAGTTAGGGGCATTCTATTTGAAACAGCCTATGTTGCAACGGTTGCAAGCTTAAGGCACCTTGTTTTCTTGTTCTATGTGCCAGAAATGTTCTCTTTCATCTAGAAATATACCCATTCCTTTGGTTTGGCCCTCTAGGTTTGCATGGAGCCACCAAAACCTTTATCAACCATTGCCAAGGCAACTGTAGGAGCTGATCAGGCTGGGCCTGAGAAAGGGGCTCAAATGTTTGGAGTCTCTTTGTTCCCTTAAAGAGATAAAGTCCAACTCTCCTTGAATTCCAATCACTTTTATCTACCACCAATTTGTCTTGACTGTTAATAGCTCAGTTTCTTTTAGAGAGCGAGCACGTAATAAACTTTTGCTCAATTGAGTAGCCTTGGTTCCTGGTTTCTAACAGCAACTGAAACTATGAACCAAGTGGATTTGCAAGTATGGAAACATTTAGGAGGTAAGAATAGTCTCAAACAACCACCACAACAACAAGCCAGTCTTGGCATCTCCCTAAAATTCTCAAAAACCACCCAACAACTGGAAGCATTGATCCAGAGAACCCAGGGATATCTTCTGATCAATAATAGGTGGACACTGAAAATAAGGCCAAGTGCTTATTTTTGGGTTTCAAAAAATATAAAACAGGGTCTTATTTTCGGGAAAACATGGTAGCTAATACCAGTGCTATAAAGGAGTGGGGTTTGCTTTCAGTTTATTTTCAAGTGACTTGGCCTGACAGTGTTGGCAGGAATGCTTTTTTCCTTAGTATTTCTTTGATTGGGCTGTCGTTTATTCTTTGATTGTCTGAGTTGGTAGTTTATTGATTGGAGTATAGTTTACTGCTTGATTATTGAGCTGGTATTAATCCTGGTGTTAATCTTTGCTTACAGTATGTGGGTATTAACCGCTGAAGAGGAGGTGTTTTGGTCTTTTTGTTTCTTTTTAAGCTTTTAGATTGTCTCTTTTAAAATGGTATGTAGATGTTGCTTATCTCTCTGTGCCTATTGATGGCTGATTTATCTTACTGTCATGCTTCTTAAAGTCTGTTTTAGAATGAGATAATTGTCAATCTCAATCTTTCTTCCCAAGAGTTAAAACTTTGAGATCTTTCTTTATTCAGTCAGTCCAATTTGCTTACTTTAAACGGGCCTATTGATAGCTTGAAGACTTTGGAGAAACTCTTTCCAAACCTAAATAGTTATTTAAGAAGTAATTCAGTCAGACCAACTGTATTAATGCTCTAACTGAAAAAAACAAACTTTGTTCTGATTCTGCGGAAAATCTTTATCGAGTCCCAGTCTAAAGGTTGTGATAACCTATATCTTTGGAGATTGATGCTGCAGGATTACCTTCTATTGACCTCACCTTGCTGAAATGCAACATTGCAGTATAATGTAAGGGTTTTTTTGTAATCTAGGAACTTAATCAAAATAACTGAAGGAGGAAGAAAAGCCTTCCAATAGCTATTGTTCTTTCTTAGACTATAAAGGAAAATTGACATTTTTTTTGCAAAACATATACAGTATCTTCACACCCTCTATGTTATTATCAGCTGCTGTATAACTGGGATCTGCTTAGATAACAGTTTTAGTGTATGAGAAACTAACTGGATAACTCTTACATCCTTTGTTGCTTTCTTATTATTTCTTTTGCATTATACATATACATACACATACATACATACATATATATATATACACACACATATATTAATGTTTCTTTTAAAAACCTTTCTGTGTGTTGTTTGCAGTTCTAAATATGTAAGCACTTTTGTTATTGTCATGTGTAATATGGAGGTTCTGTAAAATAATTGAATTTAAGAGGAGAAATGTGACTATGCTGATGGCACTAGTCTTATAGCTGAAAATGTGAATGATATTCAAACTATACTATGGAAGGTCAAGGAACATAAACTTAACAAGGAGCATAAATCTAATAAAAAGAAGACCAAACTAAAGACAACAGGTACAGCAACCAGCTTAAGATGTTACAATGAAGATATGGAAGTGGGTGATAGTTTCTGCCTTTTAAGATCTATCAATGGTAAAAAATGCAGTAGAACCTCTGGTCACAAATGCTGTGATACATGACCAAATTGGGTTCCAACCAAAAAATTCACATTTTTCTCCCCACAGCCGGTTTCTCCTTCCGTGCCATTTTTCTTTGTAAGCCCCAAATTTCCAAAATTAGGTTCAGGTCATGACCAAATCAGTTTGCGACCAAAGTTATGGAATGAATTATGATTGTGACCAGAGGTTCCACTATGCAGCAGTCAAGAAATAAGGTGCAACTAGCAATCCAGAGACTGGAAAACACACCTACAAAGATATGTATTGTAAAGGAAATGATTTTCCTTGTGGCACCCTGTGAAAGTGAAAATTTCACTCTCGGAAGCAGGTTAGAAAGGAAATTGACACTTCTGAACATTGTCATTGGAGAGGTATCCTGAGAATACCATGGATGGTAAGAAAACAAACAGAATAAATTAATTCTCCAATCACTTGAAGCATAAATGACCAGGCACAAATTATTATATTTTGCAAATCCTACACAAAGACTTAGTTCCCTTGAGATGTACATAATCCTGGGAAAGGTAGAAGGAAAGAGAAGAGAATGCCAGATGCATGGATTGGATTAAAGCACATGGGAGGCCTGCAGGACCAGATTGGGAATGGATCATTGATGAGAATGTCTATCTAGGTAGTCACTGAGAAACAACAGAGACTTGATGACACACAAATAAAAATATGCAACAAACCTAATTTTGGTGTTACACAATAAAGGTAAAGGTTTCCCTTGTACATATGTGCTAGTCATTTCCGACTCTAGGGGGCGGTTCTCATCTCCATTTCAAATCCGAAGAGCCAGCACTGTCCGAAGACGTCTCTGTAGTCATGTGGCTGGCATGAGTAAATGCCAAAGGGGCATGGAACACTGTTACCTTCCCACCAAAGTTGGTCCCTATTTTTCTTACTTGCATTTTTACATGCTTTCGAAACTGCTAGGTTGGCAGAAGCTGGGACAAATAATGGGAGCTCACCCTATTGCACAGCACTAGGGATTCAAACCGCTGAACTGCCGAACTTCTGATCGACCAGCTCAGCTGTTTTACCCGCTGACACTATATCAAGCTCTCCAAATAAATGGAATGTAGGTTTTGCTTCCCAAATTGTTTCCCATATCATCATCATTTATGCAATAATACTGTTGATGGACAATAGATTTCACCTTCCAAAAAAGTCTCATTATGAAGGGGCTTTAGCCACTAGGTAATTTTGCAACTGTATTTCATGATCGATACAAGGTTTGTTAATGCTTTTGTGTCTGGGTTTGGGATGAGATGATCAAAAGTACCATCTTTTCCATTTCCCTAGAGCTGCCCTTTAGTAAAAAGTCCTTACAGGAACTAAAAGCTCCACAGCTAGTCTGAATAATGTAAATCAAGAGATGGGGAGATTGTACTGTATATCTCCTTTGGGGGAAAAGGAACAAGTGTTTTAAAAGGACTCCATTTTAATTAACTCAATATAAATGAGGCTAGGAAATTTCAATTACAGATTCCAAGATTCTGTATTTATCCCAGACATGCATTCCTTACTAGAATTTGTGTGAGATCTTCCTTCCTTGGTTTTGCCAGCTATGCAGGATTTAGATGTACTGGTAGGTTTAGGTGAAAACCTATTATCATTTTTTTTTACCAGATAGCCTTCCCAGTTTATGCCAAAGAGAAATTAGCATTATTTATGGGAAAGTACTTCTGTGAAGCAATTGAGGCCAAGAAGTTTCCCACATGGTTGGGGGGGGGGAGACTTTATTCAGCGTACAGTTTGATATTTGAAAGGTTGGATCAACCTTTAACATTCAAGGGAGTAGATCTAATTATTTGAAAAAATATCACCTCAAGAGGTTCTGTTATTTTTTTAATTGAAATTTCCTAACTTTTATTGGGCCATTGAGTTTAGTGAAAAAAGAACAGCAGGGAAAATAATTATCTTGACATCAGATGCAGTGAAAGTAAATTAGCTCATCCAATGTGGTCTCCCTAAGACTAAAAAAAAAAATTTGGTAAGCAGATGGAGGAAAGCCACAGGCAACAGGAAGACAAAACTGGTCTGCGGAGGGAAAAAGTGTCGTCTTACTACCTTCCTCTCAAAAAACTCCCAACTACAAACCTTTAGTGTCTACCAACTGCACAAATCTACATATAATCTACGTGTACATTTTGTGCCTAATGTTGCATCTTACACAAAAAATGCACATGGAGAGATTTTACTGAGGCTTTACTGAAGTTTCTACATGAGCATTATATTGCTGAAGAATAAATCTGAGTATACACTTTTTTTCTTTACAGCTATGAATGCAGGTATGGAGGAAACTGCTGGATATTATATGTACAGTACTTTTCCACTTCCTCCAATTATTTTGGATCACTGAATTTGGATCTATATCCAAAAATTTCCTCTGCAGATGTTATACCATGTCTTCGAAAAATAACAATGCTCCATCATGAATACTACAAATTCAAACTCCCATATAAATTAGATTACAAGTTGTGAAGATGAAAGAGATAGACATAGAATTCAGTTCCACATTTTGAGGCATCTCACCTCATTTACTTAGTAAAATATACATCCATGAAAATGGATTCTTCACAGACTGGGAGAAGTGAAAAAAGAGAGAAAGAAATATGCTTCCTAACAATTTAAAACTGACTAGTCTGTGATGAGAAGGATTCAGAAGACCTTTAAATAGGCTGCTCCTCTTTCATATATAGAAATTTCTTGCTATCCCTTGAGAAGATGCTTTCTTGAGGTAGTTGCCCAACGTTCCCTAAGGGGAGATCTAGCTATTAAGACTGGTATCACATAAATAGCAGCAAGCCTGTTTTAAATCTATATTGCATACACTGAATGTGGTAGCTGCTTTTCCTCTCCAGATCCTGGCAGGGCTTCTGAAACAAGTTTAGGAATGTATTTAGGGAAGATCATCTGATGACGAAGCTACTGCCTTACCCAGTTAGAACTTTGGATCATACAGATGTTGCCTTTCAAAAGAAAAAAAAAACTTCAAACCAAATATGTAATGTTTCTCGTTTGACAGCTTTGGATCACTCTTGGTTGATCTTGGAAACTTTTGCGGAATTGGCCTTGTTTATATCTGGATGAGAGATCATATGGAGACTCTAGGACTGCTAGTCCAAATTAAGAAACTTCCTGAAAGAAGGCAGGAGCAAACTCCTTCCACAGTGCTATCAAACAAACCCTGGGATTTGTTTCTTTGTTTGCTTGTTTGTTTCCCAACTTTATTATTTTGATGATACTGTGAGTTGAGTTGGGCTGAGAGACAGTGACTAGTACAAAGTCTCCAGATGCAATGTTCATGGATAGACTTCATATAAGATTGTCTTTGTCTTTAATCATCTGCCTTCCTATGTGTCTGTTTATCTGTCTGTCTGTCTGTCTGTCTGTCTCCATTCAACCATCCATCCATCCAGCCATCCATCCAGCCATCCATCCATCCAGCCAGCCAGCCCCTCTCCCCCTTTTCTCCTGTTTCCTAGGACTGAGAGAGAGAGTGACTGACTCAGCTGATTTTGCAACTAAGTTGGGACTAGAACTTATTAGCCCAAAGCTTACCACACCATACTGGTTCTCATTTAGGAAGGATCTCCCTATAGCAGTGATGGCGAACCTATGGCACATAGGCATGTGTCACACACAGTCATACCAGTGGGCCTGCGAGCTCAGCTCTGGCATACATGTACATGTCAGCCAGCTGATTTTTGGGCCTTCTGGGCCCAATGGAAGTTGGGAAACAGGCTGTTTCTGGCCTCCGGAGGGCCTCCGGGGAGGTAGAAAAGGCCGTATTCGCCCTCCCCAGGTTCCTAGAAAGGCTTCGGAGCCTGGGGAGAGCAAAAAATGGGCCTACTGGGCCCACCGTGCAATCATGTACAGGGCGCAGGGGGAAGAGTGCATAGAATTATGGGTATGGGCACGCACATGCACAATCCCACTTCTCTCCTCCCTCTTTTGGCACTCAATGGCAAAAAGGTTAGCCATCACTGGCCTATAGTGATGGAAGTAACTTCCGTCCATGATCCTTATGAGCAGAGCTAGAATCGTAAGCCTACATCTTGTTTCAATGATTGGAAACATTCCCCCCCCCCCCCCAAAGTGGCTTTTTGTGACAGACGTTAATGAAAATGGTAGCATTTTAAGATAAGAGTTATATTTCATTACACAGGTACAAGAAGTAATTTCCTTATCTAATTTCTTAATGAGCCTAAACATGGGTGTCAGCCATTCCTCATCCGTAAAGTTCTTTTCTATTAAGTTACCTAACAATATTAAATGATTTACTGGCATTTTAAGTTAGGTCAGCACTCCACATAAATCTGAAATTGTTTTTAAAATACAAGTTAAAAGTTTGGGTGCTGTGTATTCCTCAAGATACACAGTATTTTCTTAGAGGAACATTCCAAACGAATGTATTGGGGGGTTTAGCACCACATGTTAATTTATGTCCAATAATTGTTTGCTTTTTATTTTGTTTTCAGCCTCATCTACCCCTCAATCAAATGTGGTCATTTCCCTATAATAGAAGATGGCTTGATGTTTGGAGAGTGGGAGTTGAAAAATTGATTATTTTGAAGGATTTGGAACAATTAAATGTGTTATAAAAATTGGAGAGATATTTGCCAGAGATGTCCACAAGTAGTTTGAAGCTTCTTTCTTTCTTTTATGTTTATCTATCTATCTGTCTCTCTGTCTCTCTGTCTCTCTCTCTCACACACACACACACAACTAGATTCCTATAGTTTGCCTCCAGCCATCTTTTACTAAAGAAAATATTAGCAATTTTGTTTGATTTACTTATTTACACTTCAAGCACTGTCAGATCTGTCCTGCAAGCTGAATGTGCCTTTCACAGGTCTATCACAGATTTGGTATACATCAGAATGCACGAGAACAGTTCCTATTGTGAAAATAGAAGTAATTGTGTAAAGTTGCCGTAATAATTTATCATGTGTTGGGAGACAGGGAGTAATTGTTTGAAATATGTGATCCAAGCCCCAACCTTCTTAAAGCGCATGCTGTAATTTATTGTCACTGGATTAGTAGACCAAGCACTCTGGTAAACAAAAGAAGAGCTCCCTTTTAATGTTACACTGTAATAAAATTATTCTGTGTTTGTCAGCTTTTAAAGCTTGAGGCCTGAATATATTTTGTGGTCCCAGAGCACAGACACATGATGCCAACTCTGTGGAAAAATTCAATGTCCTTTACATATTAGTTCACCATCCTAAGCTTCAGAAAGGTATCCTAAGTAGTTAGTTTTGTGGGAAAAACTCCACCTTAACCAACACATTTCAATAAACGACCTTTTGATCATTGGATCATGCGATTCGACATTTTGGCTGTGACCCTGCCTTTTATTATTATTATTTATTTATTTATTATTTATTCAATTTCTATACCGCCCCTCTCCTTACGGACTCGGGGCGGTGTGCAGCCATGATTTCATAACACATAAATAATCATTAAGTTAAAATACCTATTAAACATCTAATGGCTCTAGAAATCGCAAAAATTTACAATACATTT
>JANHFP010002645.1:10288-20552 GCA_032468135.1 Calamaria suluensis | reverse complement strand
TCTCTCTCTCTCTCTCTCTCTCTCTCTCTCTCTCCCTCCCTCCCTCCCTCTCTCTCCTTTTTAAACTTCTGTTTTTTGGTGGGTGTATTGAATCATACCAGCTTCTTGTTAGCCATTCATTAGTTCTAATTTCAATACTAAAAAACTTAGTGGGCTAAGTAGTAATTGTGTTTGCTAATCTCAAATGATATGGTTATGAAAATATTCTAGGCGATGCTGACCTTTAAAGCCTACTTCTTCATCTATAAACAAGACAAACTGTACTATCTTCCATAGAACATTAATTCCATCAGAGGATTATCAACTGCAGTGGTTAGAGTGCAGTACTGCAGGCTACTTCTGCTGATCAGCTGCCAGCAGTTTGGCAGTTCAGGTCTCATCAGGCACAAGGTTGACTCAGCCTTCCATCCTTCTGAGATCAGTAAAATGAGGACCCAGATTGTTGGGGCAAAATTCAAACTCTGTAAACTCTTTAGAGAGGGTTGTGAAGCACTGTGAAGTGGTATGTAAGTCGTAAGTGCTAGTGCTAGTGCTATCAGTTCCAAAGCAGGACAATTGACCATCTATTGGATGCTTAGATATGCCTGCCTTCTTCTTACTCTCTGTTGATCCATACATAGGCCATGATAGGACAATGCATTTGTAATCCAGTTTGGATTATGGATAGGTCCTGTCCCACCCATGCCCCATTCTCTCAATTTGATGGCTTTCCCATAAAGCTACATGTTTACAAGATACTCAACAGCTTTTCAACAGCTGCCTAATACTAATTTATTTTATTGCACTAATGCTAAATTATATGCAATAATATTATCTGGAATATTTTAACCTGCCTTTTAAATTCAGAAGAAAATCTGTTATTAAATCAAGATGCATTAGCTGGACAATTGGCCTGTGTATAAAGAAAATTACTATTTATATTAGCTCTGACTAGTGACTAAGAGGTGAATGTTAATATGAACTTAGATTAATAAAGTTTATTGAAATGTTTGGATTAATTACACACATACAAACGTATGGCTATATTCAAGAGAACATATATGGGCCTATAAAATGAGAGCATGAACTACATTTCCTTTACAGTATCAATGGTATTAGAATCCATAATGCTTCTCTGCCTGTCTGTGTGTCTGTGTGTCTGTGTGTCTGTCTGTGCCTGCCTGCCTGCCTACCTATCAATCTATTGATCTATCTCTATTAAAGATTTTCAGATAAATGAAAAGTAAACATGAAATTGTAAAGAGTGAAATTAAAAAGAAGGATAAAGATAAACAAATAAGTAGAAAATATAGTCCAGTTAGAAAAAATAAAATAAATAAAATAACTTTTCTTTACAGCAGTTACAAATTCATGATCCCTCTTTAAAGTTACAAGAAGTTTCTCGGCTTCCTATATCCAATGCTAATGCTAGACTTCTAATAATATTTTCTCTAAAAGTATAGGTTTATTTTTCATTGATTGCAGTATGTCAGGTTATGTAGGCTAATTAGCCTTTAGGGAGGGAGCAGAATTTATAAATGGATTTTTTGATGCTGGCACGTGTTATAGTCTGGGATTACATATACCTGAATATGATGTCCAAATTATGCAGAAAATATGTATGAAGAGTTTGCACCTACTGCTGGGGAGCTGGGCAAGATACATTCTATACATTTATGAGATATAATGGATGTTGATACCACTGCATCTCCTTGAATTAATTAGCTCTTAATTTTCCCTTTACAGTGAATACCCTCTCCTCTGGGTTTCTGAGTCTCTTCCCAAGGCAGCATCAACTAGGCAACTATTTAGCTCTGCTTCTGTACCAGCTGGCAGCCAATAGCTCTCTACAGGGACTTAAAAAGGGGGAAGGCAGCCAATCATGCATAGTGTAATTTACATCTGATTGATGAAGATCTTAGAATCACAGAAACAATTAATTTGTATCCGTGGCTCCTGTGGGCCTAAAACTGAAAGATTTTTGCCACTGGTACAAACATTAATTTTCATCTTGATCAATCTTCCATCTTTTTATATGTCACATTTGTTCATGAGATACTTTTAAAATCATGCATGTTAAACAATGACTTGGGCAGAGTGTTTCAGAATTAAATAATCTAGTTCAGCAAATTAACCAATCGAATGCATTTGAAATTAGCCACAGGGAAGATTTTGCTAGTATATATTTATATAATATTTATATAATATTAAGTTGAAAGTCTGCTCTTGGGATTTTCCACAACAATTACGCTTGTTTTCACACTTTCAACATTAGAACCATACTGTGTCCAGCACTAATCTTTTCAAAGTGCAGTGATTTGAATAGAATGCTTGCAAAGTGTTCATTAATCAGATTAAAAGTATTCATTAAAATAACTTGTGTTCATTATATTAGTAAGTGTAATTTGTTTTCATAAGACCTATGCTGTGCTTACCCAGTCTGGTGCCAGCTAAATGTGTCAGCCTTCAGCTCCCAGAAATCCCGGTCAGAACCATGAGCTGACAGGTAATACATGACTGTTTGAGGTACTGCCTGGTTTCCATAGTTTCTGCTCATTCAGTAAGTTCAGACAGAATGATCCACTTAATTAAACAATGCCATTTATTGGGATGTAGGAAGTGTGCCTTCTCTTGTAGTGGTGCTTGCCTTCTGGAATAGTATCTATCCAGAACTCTGCACAGCTCCTACCTTGAAAGTTCTCGAAAACGTGGGTGTTTTCCCAGGCCTTGGGTAGGGTGGCTGTTGTTAAACCTGTAAATTTTGTTGTTGTTGTTGCTATGTTTGGTTTCTCTTCTCTTCTGGGTGCCTATGGCCTGTTTATCGTAAGCAGCCCAGAGACATCTGTAGTCTGTTGGCCTCTAAAATTAAATAAACAAAAAGTTATTTCAAAGACTTTGTGACCTTCAAATGTATTTTAAACATAAGAAGAAAAATGGGTATTTTCTATTTGGGAAACCTTGAGAATTGTGTTGGCTCTCTCATTCTAAACATTTAGTAAAAGAATAATCCCTTTGAAAGCAGTGCTACTCATTCTAGTATCTAGTATTTAGGTCTGGAGTCATATTTGTGCAATTTTTCAATAACAAGCCAATTCCTGTTCATTTGATTCTTTCCAAGGTACAACTTGTACACCCCTCAGAGCCTTTGGAGAAAGGTCTTTTATAATTTAGTAAACAAACTACCAATTTTTGAAAGTGTTAAAAAGAAGTTTATAAAAGAATAAGAGACACTTAGAGCATATAGCTTATTTTTTTGATCATTGTTATTATATTGTTTCCAGTTGAAATAAGGTCAGTGATAACTTTAATGCAGGAAATTATTTATTCTATTAATTACTCATCTGCTGTGTTCTTAGTCAGAAAAGCTAGTTTTACAAAATAAGTGGAAATGCTATATATAGATTTCATGAATGTTACTATATTAACCAAGTTGCACATACTTCCAAATAAACTATATTTGTAGTTATTAGAACTATATCAAATGGTATACCAAGACATGCTAAAAAAATTATTATTTATTTTATTATTTATTTATTATTATTTAACTTACATTCCCATGCTACACATATTTACAGTCATAAAAAACATGCAGTATTTCAAAAACATTGACATATTTCTTTGTATCAGGACTCAGAACATGAATATGAATTGGGCCTATAATAATAATAATAATAATAATAATAATAATAATAATAATAATAATAATAATAATAATAATAATAATAATAATAATTTATTGCCATTGTACATATATACAGAGTATATACATACAACAAAATTCACTTAATACTCAAAGACCAGGTCCAGCACACATGACAATTCCCAAACATCCACCATCACCACAAATTTCCCACCCCTAAACCACCCAAATATCCACACAAGTAATGCTGTTCAACAGTTCACTGATGGTGTCCCTTTAGTTCATTGTTGAGTTCCATTATAGCTCTGGGATAAAAGCTATTCAACAAAACATGTGGTCCGAGTTTTAATTGTTCTGTATCTTCAGCCAGAAGGCAACAGTCAAAAAAGATTGTAAGCAGGGTGGGAAAAATCTCTGAGAATGTTATGCAACTCCCTTCCTCAAACAGTGAGATTCAAAGATGTCATCCAGGGCTGGTAGCTGGAGCCCAATGATATTCTGGGCAGTTTTAATGATTCTCTGTAGAACATTTTTGTCCACTACAGAGCTGCTCCATGGACATGTTCAACAGTGCATATCCATAGATTATACACTGAGAATATATGCATATCTGAGTTGTAGTCTCCTATTCTTTGTTACATGTGATCATGATTTAGCAATTTCTGCAATTTATTGAAAAATAATGAATAATTTACTTAACCTAGAATGTCTGGAGATTCTCAATCATCCACATCATGGTTGTCCCAAATATGTTTTTCTAAAAGCAGTTGGACTTTTTTTTCTTGTTGCTTGAAGAAGTTTCATTTCTCATCCAAGAACATGAAGCTTTTTGGCTGATAATCGAAATGTTTTCAAGAAAAAAATAACAAAGTCCAGTTGCCTTTTAGAAAGACACCTTTGAGATTTAACCTTGAATATACATGAAAAGGCAATTCCTTTTTTTCTGATGAACAGAGCATATTTAAATAGCAATAGCACTTAGACTTATATACTGCTTCACATTGCTTTTGCAGCCCTCTCTAAACAGTTTACAGAATTAGAATATTGCCCCCAACAATCTGGCTCCTCATTTTACCCAGCTCAGAAGGATGAATTAACCTTGAGATCTGAGCTGCTGAACTGCAGCCAACAGTCAGCAGAATTACTCTGCAGTACTGCATTCTAACCACTGCACCACCATGGCTCTTATTAATGTTAAGAAATGATTCCAACACTAGAAGTTTTCACTTTCTGTCTAGGTATCAAACAGTATATTAGAAGAAAGTGGAAATACTGAAGTGCAGGTAAAAAGGTACAGCTACGGAAAAGACTGATAAAGAATGAAAAGTGATATGGAATAGCATTTTCAATAATAATGTCTAGTTGGATTGTCTAACATACAAATTTGCTAAAATCCAAACAGAGCCAGAAGCCCATGCTGTCAGGTATCCAGTATTCCTTTCCCCTATTTATTGAATTAGAGTCAAGGCATTTCTCAACATTCATCTTTAATAGGTTCTAGGCAACTGGTATAACTAATTACATGCTGGAACTGAAAGTTCCTGCTCAAACACAGATATACATTCTTTTTTTCAAAAGTCAAACTCTATCCATTATAGTCACATTCTCCAATCCCAAGAATTATACTATAACCACCCTCCAATATACCTCCTCCTCTAATTAACAGTCAACCCCATTACATTGTTTTAACCAATCTCATTCGACTCTCTCTCTCTCTCCAATCCTTAAAGCGGCAGCTTGAAACTTCAGTCTAATATGGTTTCCAAAGCTGACACAAGTTTAGCATACAAATAGAGACTGGAAAGAATGGCATGGCTTCCAAGTCCTGGTTAGGTTCAAAATATGAACCTTCACTGTGATGACCCAGGGTGTAACATAAAGGCAACACAACAACTGATAGGAGTCCCTTTATTAACACCAACTGTGCCCCCAATGTCCTGTTCAACTCTTCAGCCTGGAGAGAAAACTTTTTCATCAACCTGTGAGAGTCTGTTTGCTGATAATACTTCAGTCCCAAATGTGGTGAAAGGAAAAACTCCCAATTAACACCCAACAAGGTAACAGAAGATAATTAGTCTGGCAACTAGGGTATTCCAGCAATTGAAGGAGCTTGTCAGTGAATCAAATCCATTGGGAGAACACCATGAAAAATTATAATGACCAGAGGAATTCAATCTTTGTTCCTGGCAAACTGCACTTCCATTTGTTACTTCTTATAAACACTCTCATTCAGCTGTGCCTTAAAGAGAATCAGGTCCTCTTCCTTCCTCATAGACCACGTTGTTCTCTTTTCCATTCCTCCCTGCACTGACTAGGATGAGGGCCTTGGTCGTCATCTAACTCTACCCTACTCTGCCCAGCCTGGCTTTGTACTTCCCCAGTCTTTTCCACAGCCAATGGGTCTATTCTCTCACTCCCTTCCAGCTGTTCCTCTTTCCCCTCAGATTCAGAGTCTGATAGAGGCACAACACTTCACCATAAAAACATGTGGCCATTACTCACAAGGCCTCTCTATTTTAAACATGAGGTATGTGACCTGGCAATCTACCAACCTTCCCAGGTAGACCAGACAGGAAACAACCAGATTTAGAGCTAATTTTAACTTTATTGTAAAGCTACATCAAAAGAATCTTGGAAATCTGGAAGTACAAATCTCCCACTGCCTCCTTTACAATTTGAAAAGTTAAGTAGGGTCCATTCTGAGCATCTTTCTCTTTCTATTATGGATTTGTGGTCTATACTCTCTCTTATCTACATTCCTTAGGCAGCATTTCTTTCTCCCGTCTCTCCAGTTTTTTCTCATATATGAGTAAACAATCACAAGGATTTTTTTTTTACAGATCTCTGAATCCTAATCATTAGCATAAAAAATAGGTTAAGGAAGAAAACTGTAAAACTTATCAGGGCAAAACTTATCAGGGCAAAAGGCAGAGATAACATTGAACAAAAAGAAAGAAAGCAACTCATCTAATAAAGATGGAAAACCTTGAAGTAATCTAAGTGTGTCTTGGGAGGGAGGGGCAAGTTCACACAGAAAAGCCAAAGTGGAAGCAAATAAACAACAGTCATGTTCATGAGAAGGTAGAGCAAAACTCAAGGTTTGAAGATGGAGTTTCTGAAATTATAATATCTCAGAGTGTTCTATGTCTCCAATTCTGTCAGGTAATATACAGTATTTACATGAGTGAAGGGAAGCAAGTATAGATTTTTCTTGTATTCTCATCCCAGTGAACAATTATTCTAAATAAAAACAAAACAAAGCTGAAGTTGTTGACATAATCAAAAATAGAAAGTTAATTTTTTTCCATCTTTTCTCACAGACTCTGTTGCAACTAAATGTGAGATACTTTGCATTACTAGATTTTTGTAAGGCATGTGAATAATATTTTTAAGAGTGTTGTGTTCTTACTTCCAGGGCTTTGAGCTCATTTGTTAATTTATCATGAAAGCCCCTTGAGATCGATGGAAGAATATTCTGTAAAGTCTATCACTGTTTATAGTATTTCAAAGTCCAACCATCTGCAGTCAAATGTAGCATAGCACAACACAACATAATAAAGTACAAATCTATTACAATAACAGTTCAAAATTATCCTTGTGTCTGCTGATTTAATTATGAACCTCAAAGCTCTCCTTGTTAAATCAGAGTTTAACAATGTATTTAGCCACATTAGTTCCCGGTAAGTCACAAGGATTAGCAATTCTGTAACTGGATTGTAACTTGGATGAATACTACAGGAACATTTAAGAGTTGACAGTAAAAGATAGTGGACAAGAAAATTAGTCTGGAATGAATTTTGTAGACAACATAAAATAGGCTTAACTTGAAATAATAAAAAAACCCACAGAAAATGAGGTAAGATAAGATAAATGAGGAAAATGAGGCAAGATAAGGGGACAGTAGCGGATAATAAAATAAGGAAGAAGAATCAATAAAAGAAGAGCAAACTAGAGATAAAAGTTGAAATTAAAACAGGATGAAAATGGGGAGTAGAAAAACTGGGAAAGGCATTTAACATGTATACACAATCGTGTTTCAATTAAAACATCGAAAAGATGATAGTCTATGTTTTAGGAAGTGCAGGAAAAACTGTTCCTAAAGAGATTTTTCCCATGGAATAGCACAAGCATGTATCAAGGAAGTTGTATGAAGTACCTACCCTCTTGACCATTCCTTTCCTGTATTCATCACACACAGAAACTACCTACACAAATGGCAAGTCATATAATAAACCTTCTTTTACATTATATAACTTCAAATTGCAAGTCTTTGGCCTGTGAACACATATATGATGTCTGAAATATTTCCGTTGGAGAAAATCTGTAGTAAAGAACATTCTTTTCTTACACTATCATCTCTGTACACAGGTAATGACAGTGTGAAAAAGGAACTTATTCAGTCCTTAGCAATATAGAGCAATATAAACCAGAATGAAGTTTTCATTGGGTAGTCTACTTTTTATGCAACCTACTTTTGAAGAAAAGGAATGCTGAGTATAGTATAGTTCTGACTGATACTACCATTCTTTTCATATTCAAACTGGAGTACATGTCATTTGATCTAGTAGAATTTGCTTTCTGCAGAGTGAGCTTTTGTCTAAAAAATAGTTGTTCCATACTGCATGTCTAGTTTGGGCCTTTTAACCACTCCAGTAAATTTCATTTGATTTCATTCATAAAATATTCTTCTTATGGTTGCCTGAATCTGCTGACAATGAAGCACAAGCAAATTAATATGTCAGCTTTTTAATAATACAAAATAACAATTCTCAAAAACATAAAGTATCGAACCCTACCAATAATTAAAACAGTACCAACAAATCTTTGAAATTTTTAAAAATTAGGACATAAATTCTTCACAAACAATTTTTCTATACAGACAGAAAAGATAAGAAGCAAAGGCTATGAAATCTAGTGAAGATATTGGCAAGCATGCTATTAAATTCCAAAAGGATGCAGAATTCAAAATGCAACTCATTAAAGTGCATTAAAGGTGGCCAAATAAAAGTTGAGAAGATGGCTGTGTTCCAGATGTTGAAGAATTTCAGTTCTATGTTGTCAGGTTGAAACTATAGTTGTATAATGAGATGGTTTGGTTTTCACTTTCTTTCCTCGAAGAAAAATGTTGTTTTTCTGGTCTACTGTTAGCAAGATATGATATCTAAGAGATGATATCCTTATCTATCTAAGAGATGATATCCTTAGAGTGATAAAGCTGGAGTGTGAACCAACAAGGGAATTCCAGGTCTGATGACAGGAAACAAATAGAAAAGAAAAAGTTGTAGCTTTGTATGAAATATACAGGTAGTAACAATGAGAGCAGGGGAGAAGTTGTAACAGCTAGCAGAGGAGGCAAGAAAGGGATGGGGACAAGGCTCAGGACAGAATTGCATAAAGCCACTTGGGGTATGTGTGTCATCATTTACATGGACTCTTGGATTCTCTTAAGGAGGAACTCTAGAAGAAAGTTTTATCATGTCATATATGATTATCTTTGAGGTTAATAAGAGGGAAGTATTTGAACCCCTTTGACCAGTCTAGGAATCCCTGAGAAGATGATATGACATGTTGGTCTATCTTAAAGATGTTTTAGTTTACAGCAGGAATCCTCCAATCATCCTAAATGAAAAACTGTACAATATTTGCTTAAAAATCTCCAATGTTTTCAGGATGAAAGCTTCTTACTACCTAATAGCAAGTATGGTCAGGCAATTCTCCCCTCCCCTCTTGGACTATTTGTAAAACTTCTAGCAATTGGCTTGGGTTCTGTCCACAGACATTGTGGACAGAAACTCTATCATGTGTAGCCTTCTTTAGGCTAAACATACCAATTTCTTTAATTATCCTTCATAAGGTTTGCCTCCACATTCCTTGTCATTTTTGTTGATTTTCTCTGCACTCTTTCCAATTCTCCACAACAGTAAAATCCTAACACACTTCCAAGAACCCAGCCAGCTACCTTGGAGCATTGTTTGAACACACACTTAGTGTGATATAGTTATGAGGATGCACCGGTAGACTTTTGTGAGCTATGAGGTGAGAAATGCATAGGAGAAGGATATTAAATATTGTACTAAATTAATATATTTTCATTCTTTTCCAATGAATTTCAAGAGGTGAATAGAAGAGACAAAAGTTTGCTTGTGTTTATTTTCTGCTGGACTTATGAGTGCAATTTCTCTTCTGATTTTTTTTCCTTTTAGTTCTGTGTTATTATTGAATATTGTATTGATTTAAAATTTTTACATAACCTTGAAATTTGCTTGGAGAAATAAGGTCAATGACTTAAGGAAGGTATTTCTATTTTGCAACTCTCGGTTAATTGTAAAATTGTGCTTCCCCTTTAGCAATAAATGTATTTTAATGCTGAATCATTAAATAAATTTAAGCATTAAATTAAGCATTAAGGGTCTATTCATTTCAAACCTTTATAAATATTATATATTAAACCTGGTTGTCATTAATTTCTGATTATATTGAATGCCATTTTGATTTTGAATTTATTCTGAATTTTTAAAAATATTTTTTTGACATTTTTCTGAACAACAGACAAATTTATTTATTTATTTTTATTTATTTTTTCGACTTATATACCGCCCCATCTCCTAGGACTCGGGGCAGTTTACAGAATTTAAAAACAGATTT
>JANHFP010002644.1:118082-128951 GCA_032468135.1 Calamaria suluensis | reverse complement strand
AAATTGGCACAATTAAAGATATAAATAGGCAAAACATAGCCATAAACACATGGGATGATTACAAATAGATGGGGACAGTAGGACAGGGACAGTAGGCACGCAGGCACACTTATGCACACCCCCTTAAGGACCTCTTAAAAAGCACGAAAGGTCCATGGTAGACAGTTCTGCCTGTATATTATAGACAGTGGTGGTTTTCAGCAGGTTCTGACAAGTTCTGGAGAACCTGTAGTAAAAATTTTGACTGGCCCTACCCCATCTATTCTCTGCCTCCCAAGTCCCAGCTGATCGGGAGGAAATGGGGATTTTGCAATAACCTTTCCTTGGATTGGGGAGGGAATGGAGATTTTATAGTATCCTTCCCCTGCCATGCTCACAAAGCCACGCCTACAAAGCCATGCCATGGCCACCAAGCCAGAACTGGTAGTAAAAAATTTTGAACCCCACCTAGGACTCCCAAATTTTTCCAAGTCCTGCAAACCTCCTTTTGTTTCTTGTAGAATTCTACACACAGAAATGCAACATGGTAGGTGATTTAATGAAGAAATGTTTCAAACTTCTTGCAAAATGATGTATTGGGAGAGATTCCAAGTTGAAAATGTCCTCCTAGTCAGTATTTATCATGAGTCAATTAATCTCTCTCGAAGAGGAACAATCCCATAATAGTAGCAATAAACATGATTTTATTGATTTGTCAGATTCCAGCATGGTTTTTGTTATTGATGATGTTCCTTTATCCAAAGTGAAATCACCCATGCATTTGTCTTCTCCTTACCCAAATTAAAATATATCCAAACAAGAAGTCCTACTAAAGAACTGTAAGTAGTACCTTACAGATGCTGTCTGAAGATAATGGATCCTTGTTCTAAATTTAGCAGTAGTTCTTTAATATGATGCTTGCTTCTTTGGCAGTAAATGTCTTTCAACTCTGTAATTTCAATAACACAGACATCAGTTTTGGCTGTTGTTCAACTTGGAATTGTCGAACAGCCTACATTAAAAGATTAGCATTACCATTAAGCAGAAAAAGATAGATCCTGGTAAATGTTGGAAGATAAATAGTAGAAATTGCCAATGGTGGTATTCATCAGGTTCTGACCAGTTCTAGAGAACTGGCAGCAGAAATTTTGACTAGTTTGGAGAACCAGTAAAAACCACCACTGACTGTCCCCGACCCCATCTATTCTCTGTCTCCCGAGTCCCAGTTGATTGGGAGGGAGTGGGGATTTTGCAGTAACCTTCCCCTAGAGTGGGGAGGGAATGGCGATTTTACAATACCCTCCTCCTTTCACACCCAAGCCACACCCACCAAGCCATGCCACACCCACCAAGCCATGCCACACCCACCAAGCCATGCCACACCCACCAAGCCACACCCACAGAACCAGTAGTAAAAAAATAATAATCCCACCCCTGGAAATTACCCAAACTAGGCTTCCCTGATTCCCAGATGTGGTGAAAGAAACTGCTCAATCATCAACCCTATGTATTTAGGTAAGATTCAATAACCTGCCTGGACAACTTTCATATAGAGAATGTATATGTGAATCATGTATGAAAAATACATTTATTACATCTTCTGGATTCAAGGCAAGTGTTGCTGAAGGTGAGGTCTTCTGTAATTTTTCCTCACAACAACCATGTGATAAGTTGGCCTGAGGGACCAAGCTTTGCCCTCAAACACCTAGTGATTTCCATGGTCTATTTGAAACTCAAACTTCATCTCCCTAATTCGAGTCAACACCATCATATATTGACTGTACTTTGACCATGGATATAGAATACGATGGACCTAGTCAAGTAGGTATAGCTCAAGCCGAGAAAATTGAAGCATAAACTAAGCTTGGCTTTACATGCATTTTTGTGACTTAGCAGCTGGCTCTGTTTGATTAGTTCATGGCTCTATTCTATTGTATTAACTCAACAAATGGGTTGTTTAGTGTGAATGCAGATTTGTTGCAGATGGCAGCAAAGAATGATACGTTCTTAGCCTCAATTTGTGCAGACAATTCCCTTGAAATTGCCACTGAGCCACTTCAACACATCTGAGGGGCCAAGGTTGGAGACAGTATTAAATATAATAGAAATACTGTTAATGCACTGTTTTGTTTTTGCCCTTAGAAACCCTCTATAGGTTAATACTGCTATTTTCTCTGTGTCAGCTATAGAGCTAATGGTCTCTGTGTTGTAAAGATAACAGATTAATTGTGAACTAAGTTATTTGGGACATGAATCTTTAGCTCATGAAAGCTAACCTGTTCGACCTCATGTAGACAAATCCTATGCAGTTTCCTTAGAGGTAACTCTGACTGAATATACATACATGCATATGTTATTCCTTTCAAGGTAAGTATCATTATGCAAAGCAATAAGAAGAAATAAGAAAAGAAATACAGAAATAAGTAGGAAACAAACAAAAATAAATGCATGAAAAAGAAAATATTAATGCCCATGTTTACAATTTACTCCATTCAACATTTCAAACGGTGATTTCCGATATGATCTCACGCTACCATGATAACTTTAGTCAAAACTGAGGCTTTTTAAATAATTCTTTTAAGTAAATTAGAGAAGGAATAGATCAGAGCATCAACCTTAGTGGTACCCATCCCACCTGCAGTGTTTCCTGCTAACAATGAAAAGTCACCTTCTGATACATTTTGGCCAATGTGTCCCAACACAACCAGTGCTCAGATTCGCTGCAAACATGCTCATGCTATATTATGCAAGCTATATTATGATCTCTAACCTAGAGACAACTTTGCAATTCAACCTATCACCGTACTTCCCGCAATTAGGGCTTGGCAATGTCCAAACAGACAAGCTAGTAGTCAAGGCACTGTGATCCAAGCCCAGGTTCTTTGTGTGTTGCATGCACATATAAAGGGGTGAAGCTTTGAGGACAATGTCACAATACTGACCTCGCCTGCTTTGACTCACATACCCCTCTGCACACACTGCTTTATTTAAATCAAGCTGAATTATTCAGTGACTTTCTGCAGAGTGAACCTTCTTCAGCCTAGATTCTGTATCTCTGTAGCATGTTCTTGGGATTAAACCTCAGTGAATAACGTCGTAGGACATGCTTTCAGGCATGAAAATTTAAGGACTGATGTTTTAGCAAATTCTGTATTCTAATTATATCTGTTCCCAAATCCATTCTTACATACACCTGCATTCACTTTTGGTTTTTCTTTTCTTTTAAGAAAAAAAGGGTAATTATGTATTTAAGTCAGAATGTTTAAATATATTTTCGTACAAAATGCATATTTGCGAAAGTAGCAGGATGGTAAATTGTTTCTGATATTTTATTGATCTATGCTTTGTTGCACAGAATTCAGAGAACCATTACAACGTTCACCAAGTTCTGGTCCATCTGCAAAATCCAGAGAAACATGAAGTTTCCAGAATAACTCTGTTCTGATGTAGATTGGATTAGTACATTTTAATGTCCCAAAGATGGCGTTCTCCAAACATCCCTGTCCTCACTGAGCTTTTAGAGCAGAGGTCTTCAAACTTAGCAGCTTTAAGACTTGTGGATTTCAACTCCCAGGAGAATTCTGGGAGTTGAAGTCCACAAATCTTAAAGCTGTCAAGTCTTAAGACCTCTGGACTAGATGCTAAACTAGATCTGACTTGTTGCTAAACTAGATCCAACAAATGGACAACCATTTGACCAGGATGTTATAAGTTCCTATCTTGAGCAAAGGTTTGGATTAGAAGACTGCTAAGAATTCTGAGAGTTGAAATCTATGAATCTTGAAGCTGCCAAGTTTGAAGACCTCTGTTTTAGAGTGTTTTTCTAGTGTTTTCAGATAAGTTGGGAAATCCCATCTGGTAGTCTATGAAGGGCACCGACAGTTTGTGGGTTTCTTAATTCTGCAAGAATGTTCATGTAAACTATTAATGAAATTATATTTAAAAAGAAAAATGTCCCTAGAATCTTGCAACATTTTAATGCCTCATTAAAATCATTAGTAATGCTAATATTAGAAAGAACTCCCTTCATCTTTCAGGGAACCCCAAAATAAATCATAATCAAACGTTTGCTAATGCATAGGCAGGGACATAATTTATATGCTACTGGCATGTAGGCATCACGTCCTCCTCAAAAGATGAGCCGGTAAGGTCATACTGTTAGAAAACACTGGCAAACATTTCTGCCTCTGGAAATTCACCGAAGACGATATTCTCTTTTCATTTGAATTAAAAATACTGAATATTGTTTACGTTGTTTTTTTAATCTATGAGAAAAATATATAGTGAGCCTGTCATCCAGCGGAACACTAGATGCAAACAATGACATGCTTCACTGACCTGAATGACTTACAAAAGCCATTTATATTCAGTACTCTCATTTAGGCTATCTTTAAAAATGAGTAAGAGACATATATTAATAGCAAGACACTGAGAGGGTGATGGCATCACTGCCCATCTCCAGACTTATTGCAACACTTCATTCTCCATCAGTTCAACTGACATGGCAGTGTAAATGTCATATATAGTAGCCCGTTAAAATTTTACTACAAGCAGAAGCTCAGCTTGCCACAGTTATCCCTTTGAGGCCCAACTTTTTCTTGGCAATTTGCAAGGAGGACAGAAGCACCTTCAAAGGGCTTTCTTGAAAAGAGTTTTGCGTAGAAACCCGGGCATGATGTTGTAGTTCCATGATAGCGAACCTATGGCACACAAGTGGCACACGGAGCCATATCAGTTGGGCACGCAAGCGTTGCCCTAGCCTAGCTCAGCTCAGGAGGATGGGAAATGGGTCGTTTCTGGAGGGCCATCTCTGGAGGGCCTCTGAGGGGTTTGGGGAAGGCCATTTTGACCAGCCCCAGGCTCGTAGAAAGGCTCTGGAGCCTGGGGAGAGTGAAAAACGAGCCTTCTGGTCCCACCGGAAGTCAGAAAATGGGCCTTTTCCAGCCTCTGGAGGGCCTCTGAGGGAGTGGGGGAAGGCCGTTTTTGCCCTCTTCAGGCTCCAAGGAAGCCTCTGGAGCCTGAGAAGGGCAAAAAATGGGCCTACTGGGCCCCCACTATGCCATCATGTGCCAAACGTGGGAGGAGTACAGGGGGGTTGTGCGTATGCGTGGGGGCATGACACATTGAATTATGGGCATGCAGTGCACACACACCCCATGTTCCTCCCACTTTTGGCATGCAGCAGCACTGTTGTAGTTGATGGACATGGGTTTTATTCAGTGGTGAAATCCACATTTTTTTACCACTGGTTTTGTGGGTGTGGCTTAGTGGCCATGGCAGGGGAAGGATACTGCAAAATTCTCCATTCCCACCCCATTCCATGGGAAGGAACTTGCAAAATCTCCATTCCCACCCCATTCTGGGACCAGCCAGAGGTGGTATTTGCCGGTTCTCCAAACTACTCAAAGTTTTCGCAATTGGTTCTCCTGAACCTGTCAGAACCTGCTGGATTTCACCCCTGGTTTTATTTCCTTGGGCTTGTCTGACTGCAGATCCTCAACACACGTATGAATTGGGCTGTTGCCATTTAGCATGTGGCATAAACATAGAACTAATGACCAAACTAATGCAGGATTTGATCATGATATATAAAAATGGGATAGTGTGAGAGCATTGCACGGAATAGCTTTTTTGGTTGTTTTTTTTATACCGACGTGTTTTATACACAAGAATTTTGCATTATGTAAAGTACTAGGTATCATGTGCTTACACAGTTGCTTACAAGAAAACTTTATCTGGTTTCATAGGCCTCACTTCTGAGTAAATGCTCATAGCTTTGCATGCTGCCTCTCTCTTCTGAAAAAGAGATGGGACAGTAAATATGAGACAGGGGAATGTGTGCCCAAGTAGCAATTGTTTTCAATACATTTAAAAGACTGCCTTATTTTCTACTGTGAAAATGTAAATGCATTACAGCAAGAAAGGTAAGTCTTAGAAAGTGCTCACCACAATCATGCAACATTCAATAGAAACCACTCCCAACAAAAGTGCATGGGTTAAAGCCTTATGTATCCTGCAACATTGATACAACAACGTGCGAGTTGTTGGAGAACCAACATTTGTGGAACTAAAAAAATATTTTAATCCTTTACAATCTGGATTTAGACTTGAATTTCAGACCGAAAACAGCTGGATAGACACACTATACGAGAGACTGGATAAATGTAATGCACAAAAATGAAGGCAAATTCCAAAGAGTGAAAACACTGTACTCAGAATCTTCATCTTGGAGCAAGGGGCCATTGAAAAAGAATGATTCTAAATGCCTCCAACAACATCAGAAAAGTAGGAACCATGCAAGTTAATAGTCATAATATATTCTAATATCCAGTCTCCACTTTGGGAGCGGCCTACATCAGTGATGGCTAACCTTTTCCGGACCAAGTGCCCAAAAGAAAATGTGCCTGCGAATGCACACGCATCCACCCGAACCCACAAAATGCAATGCACATGTGGTCCCCGTGCATACATATGCCTGAAGCCCAGGGGTGAAATGCTACCAGTTCAGACCAGTTCGGTAGAACCAGTAGCAGAGATTGGGGCTGGTTCACAGAACTGGTAGCGATCACTGGCTGGCCACGCCCCAAACCGATTTGCAGCCCTGCCATGCTTGCCTGCCTTCTGCGCTGCCTTTTTAATAATAATAATAAGAGTTGGAAGGGACCTTGGAGGTCATCTAGTCCAACCCCCTGCCCAGGCAGGAAAACCTACAACACTTCAGACAAGTGTTTATCCAATATCTTCTTAAAAACTTCCAGTGTTGGAGCATTCACAACCTCTGGTTCTTCAGCATTCCCCTCCCCTCTTTGGATCGCCCTGCAAGGGAGGTCTGCCTTTGCAGAAACCAGGCGGGCAGTTTGTACGGAGGATTAGTGGGGGGCGGGATGCACATCCCTCCAGGCTGGAGAGTGGGGCAAGAGAATGCTCTGAAATTAGCTTGGGTGGAATGACGTGAGTGAGTGAGATGCATGATGTCAACTTGGCCATGCCCACCAAGCCACACCCAAGCCACCCTCACAGAACCAGTGGCAACAATTTTTAGATTTCACCCCTGGTACCAGGTAACTCCTCAGTGGGAATAAGATAGCAAACCTCTGCCTGGGGAGTAAGATCACCTAATTCCCGTCAACGGAGACCCAGGGGGATTGGATGGAATTGTCCAGAAGATCTCACCAATCCCCACCAATGGAAAAGCTGTATCTGTGCCTTCATTTTCTGCCTTCTGTATATTGTATAAAATACCTCAATAAATTCTGTTTGGGGAGACATTTGCCACCACTGCGATGCCTGGCTCCTGAATTGCAACACTCATCCAAGAAGCTTCTTCAGAACTTACATGTAAATTGTATTTAACTTAAAACTATGAACAAGATCTGGGCTGAGATGACATCAGTAGCCCTTTTTATTACATACATGGGAGACATTTGTTTTGAATCAAGGTCTGAAAAAAATAGTTTATTCAGTCTATTCTGGAAAAATAGACACTTACCATAAAGGTTTAAGTGAAAGTTAGAATATTTCAAACACCAGGAAAAATATGGAATGCTTCACTTAATCCTCCGGGGAAAGATTAAAGACAAATGAGGTCCAGGCAGAAGAAGAACAGCATGGCTTAAAAATATAAGGGACTGGTTTGGACAACAGCACTTTTTTTGTGTGGCTGTTGATAAAAATAAAAATGATCGTCAACGTCTGATCACGAATATGGCACAAGAAGATGATAAAGATCTAAATTGGCATTTTTGGATGTGCAATTAGCATGAAGTGTAGTTTTTCTCTTGAGGATCAATATCGGAATTACAGTCTTCACTAGTCAAAAATAGCCATCATCACTGTACTAGGTGCGGAAGTAACTTTGAAAATCATTAGAAAGGTTCAGTTTGTCCAAATTGGAACCGAAATACATTGATCTGTGGCTTGCCAATGGTGAAAGTAAACCCAATGGAGAATTGGAAAAATAGAGTCAGTTTGGGGCTATAACATCTTTGTAATTTCATTGATTTGTTAGCAGAACGTTTGACATGGTATTGGACGTATGATAAGGTACTGTTTTTATCCTAGTATGAACAATTATTGAGAACCTCATCTTCCATTGTGCTGGGCTAGGGCCCAGACATCACTTGACAATTAATATGGGAGATTTCATCTTTGAAAATCTATTTTAAATCATTATTTCTTTTATTAGACAGTGCTGACATTATGGGGGCCCTTTATCACCCTCTGCAGGTTTATCACCCTCTGCAGGGTGTCAAACTCATGTCATTACGGCATCATCATGTGATGTATCGGGACTTTTTTTGTCCTTCGCTAAGCCGGGTGTGGGTGTGGCCACATCCGGCTTAGCAAAGGACAAAAAAAGTCTCGATACATCACATGATGCATCTGGCCCGCCGGCTGGGAGTTTGACAGCCCTGGTCTACACTAACAATTATTGAGAAAACCCATAGTTAATACATCTAAACCTGATGGCTTGATACAGCAAGATAATTGTCTTAAATAATTATGTCAATTGTTGAAGCAAATATCGTTTTTATATCAAATGCTTCAGAATGAAATTATCTTTAAGACAACTGTACATTTGCAACTTAGAAGCAAGCTTCATTGACCCAATGGGGTTTGCTCTGATGTAGAGATCACCATAAGCAGATGATTCTGCATCTGTGTTTCTTATTCATCGGTAGAAGTGAGTCATATGAAAGAAACACTTTGTAGGGGAGATTGGTGGCATAAACATTTAATAGATAGATAGATAGATAGATAGATAGATAGATAGAGAGAGAGAGAGAGAGAGAGAGAGAGAGAGAGAGAGAGAGAGAGAGAGAGAGAGAGAGAGAGAGAGAGAGAGAGATACACAGGCCTTTCTGAATATGCAAATTGGTCCTTGAAGTAACTGCAATAAGAGAGATGATATAGTAACATGCACAAAGAAAATAAATTTGCATGGTTGTGTCTATTTGAACAGGGACATACAGATTAGCACAGTCATAGAGGTGGAGTTCTCGCCTCACAATCAGGAGGCTGTGCGTTCGATCCTAGGTAGAGGCAGATATTTCTCTCTCTGGGCACACTGAGAATATATCTGTTGCAAAAAAACCTCCACATTGGTGACAGGAAAGGCATCCAGACAGTTAAAGCTCAGCTCCATTCAGTTACCCAGACTTCACCCGGCAAGGGATTATGGGATCATTAAAAGAGGATAATTGTTTATAGGAACAAATAAATATCTTGAACTATTTCACATTCTTGATTTGTCTCCATACTGTTGATTGTGCCTTGCATTCTTCAAAAGTGACTAATAAGGAGTGATTCGGGCCTTGCACTGACACATCACACTATAAAGTGTGTTACGTTTTCCCACTTTCTTAAGGGATAATATTTGGCATTCCTAAACAAAACTCCAGAAATATCTATTAATAACATTACATTGTTTTTCTTTAAGATGGCGATCACTCACTTTTTATTTTCCTTTGATTTTTTTGCATGTTTCTTTTTGAAATAAGCATTTCTGACTTGTAGATAGCACCTTCAGTGTATTCATTGTCCCCCAAAAATAAATAAGTGTTGAAATGATGTAAGATGGGATAGGTATGAAAAGCATGATTCCAAGACATTTTCTTACTTGGCCAGTTGCCTCACTGGACTGGCTTTCTCCTCTGTCGAAGGACTTTGTAGAAATAGCATTGTGGTGTAGCTATTGTTGTGTACTAATAGGTATTGTGTTGTAGTATTGAAGTGCAAGTTTTTATATTTGATATAAAGCAAGTCTTTGAAATGTTTGGCCTAATGTACTGAATACAATTCTTTCTCTATGTTTCTCTAGCTTATATCCACTGTTTCATTCCTTCTGGCAAAATCTTAACTTGACCTCTACATAATTATTAAAAGTATTTTCTCTTTCTTCAGCTTTAATAATTTTTTCCACCAAGATCACAGTGTGAGATGCCTTGACTGACACTCAACTGCCATTCAGAATATATAGAATGAAAGCTGTTTCCTTGACAACGGAGGCTATGTACATACAATCCTTCATGTATTTCAGGTTATTTCCAGTGTGTACATTCTTGCGTACAGACGGAGAAAGAAAGCTACAAAATGAAGTAGAACTCATGTGGTCATTGTAATCTCTTTGTGTTATCTAAATGTAGGTCAACTAACTTGATTGATACTATTAGTATCTATACTGGCCTATCAGCTTTGTGAGGACTACAGGGGAATCAATAATCTGTATTTCCATGTACTTATGCAACTTTTTAATATACCTGTTTAATATATATTTCATCAAGCAATATATGGTGTGTGTGTGTGTATTTGTGAGTAGCATTACATTAGCATTACTATTGACTGGAAAAATATGTAGAAACTTAATTTATGCTAGCATTTATTTATGTATCAGCTACTAGTAACCTTTGTTTCTTTCAAAAAAGCTAAAACAAGGATATATCTAGTTAGTACTTGGATGGGAGAGCATCAGAAGAATTCCAGGGTTATAAACTAAGTCAGAAAGTTGGCAAATTAAATCCCAGAAGTCAAGAATTGCAAACCACTTCCTGGTTTTATATCCATGTAGTCATCAGAAGACACGTTGCTCCCAGGATTCAAGGGAGACTTTACCTCTATCCATTACACAAAAAAGTCTCCAACCTTTTTGGTCCAATGGGCACATTCAGAACTTGAATAGTATGTGGTGAATGGACTGCCTGTTCAACCAAATGATTGTCATGTTAAGTGCACCCAGTTGCAACAGATCCATTCCCAGAAGATAAGAAAATACATGTCACACTTAGGGTCAAATTCTCATACTTTTTAACCCACCATCTTTGGCTTTAGCACCAACTTCAAAGAAATAAAATAAATAAATCTTTCCCTTATCCATCTAAATATTATTAATAA
>JANHFP010002644.1:16564-31025 GCA_032468135.1 Calamaria suluensis | reverse complement strand
TTTAATTCTTTTTTAGTTAAAATTATTATACATATTGTTGTTTTAAATGGAAATTGAATATGGCTGTTCACTGCCCTGAGTCCGCAAGGAGAGGGGCAGTATATAAATTGCAATAATAAATAATAAATAAATAAATAAATAAATATTGGAGGCTTCTGTGATTTCTTCAAGACAATCATAATATGCAGTGGTGAAATCTGACCTGTTCTGATCAGTTCAGGTGAACTGGTAGCGGACATTTGGCCTGGGTCACTGAACCATTAACCGCTGGCTGGCCATGCCCCCAAACCAGTCGCCCAGTCAGCGATTTTTGGATTTCACCACCGATAATATGTGACAAGTCACATGACATTGCGTCAAGTTGCATAATTGTTTCTGTAATTATGCATTCTGAAATAGTTAAAATGGCTAGCAATGGTCACAAAACACATACCAAAGACACAATGTATCTTCAGTAGAATGTCTGTACAGCAATCTTAATAAAACTGTATATATTTTAGAATCACATTTAAACATAGTTATGAATAACTTAAAAATTGAAAACGCTCTTTATTCTTGAAAATTTATTGATCTCCATGTAGTTTTGAAAGGTCCAGTATTCATGACATAATCAAATCATGCTCTCTCTTGTCCACAAAGCTACTCTCTGCTATCTCATATCACTACTGCAAAACAATCCAAGATGCTAGAAGCTCTTTAATCTGAAACCTTCCAGACTGGACCAATGGCTCCATCTCCTACACTGATGAGTTAGTACTATCCAGTTACCAGAAGCTCCAGAACCATAGAACCAGTTTGTCAGTGCTAGAAGGAGTCCAACATTTGCTCCAGAGGCAAAATATACTGGGTTCCAGGCTCGGCAGAGAGAGAATGACTGGTTCAAAATGAATTCCACAATACCATAGAAGAACCTCTATTTCCCTTCACCAGGCAGAATTTCATTATTCACATTATCCAGAGCCACTGATTCAAATTATAGTAACTCAAAAACTTCATCCTTCATCTTTTGTGTGGATGTGTTTCACTGTGTATGTCTATACTATATAAACAATACTAGAAAATAGATAGTACAATGCAATGTAGAAACACAGAGCACTTAAACTTGAATATAAACTATATCTGAGATACATCCTATCTCTTATGGGGTCACTTAAAAGTAATTTATTTTGAAGTTAAAGGAGTAGCAGGGTATCAACAGAAAAACCACTGTGTGCTTTGAATATTTCCTTATTTTATGTTTCCTGTTGTAGAATGCAAGTCCCAGTTGGATATTGTCTTTGTTCTTGATGGATCTAACAGTATTTTTGAATGGAAAGATGTCACCAATTTTTTGAAACGAATACTGCAAAATATGAGTATAGGCCCCCATGAGACACAGGTACACTAATGCAAATGTTTTATATTTGATTTGGTTTGATTTGATTTGATCTATAGCATAGCTATACAATCAAGGATAGCTGCAATTATATCAACTTTTCTAATTTACCAATCCAAGGCAGTGGTTCTGCAATAGGCAAGAAAACTTGCATGGTTTGTTTCGTATGTCAGTTAATGCATAGATATCAAAGGGAATTGTTCACGGTACCCTATCATCTGGAAAGAACTGCATTACAAATAACCAACTTGTCAGAGGTTGAGTCAGATGCTCATCTCAGCCATCAACAGAAGAAGGAGAAACTTTGCATAACCTTTTCATGCGTTGTGCAAAGCTAAGAAATTTTCAAATTCTCAGTCCATAGTCTGATAGGAAATTTTGCTAGGTGGATGCTCTTCATATGCTTCCTGTTCTTCTATTGTACTTTCGCCGGGAGCTGAAAACATACCTTTTTCGATTTGCCGGCCTGGGGTAATTTTTTAGTATTGAGAGATTTTATAGGAATTTTTAAATATTAAAATTTTAACAAAAAAGGATTTTATAGCTACAAAACTTAGTTTAATCTTGTTTTAAATAATTCATTTGTATGTCTGTATTTTAAATGGTTCTTGGCTGTAAACCACCCCAAGTCCGCAAAGAGAGGGGCGGTATAGAAATTCAATAAACATAAACACATAATCATACTGACAGTTGCACTTTGTATTATAAAACTGGATGGAGACAATGGCACATTGTTGATAATGTGCTTCTACCTGTGGTTGCATGCAGTAGGAATTGGGTGATTAAGAACTACCATCTTTTCCCAAAAATAAGACCCTATCTTGTATTTTTTTTGAACCTCAAAATAAGTGCTTGGCCTTATTTTCAGGGAGGTCTTATTGTTTTGGGGTGCGGGGCTCCTCTTGCCATCTTACCTGATTTCCAGCTCTGTCTCCCTAACCCTACCCAGAGAAAATGGTGGGGACCATGGTGCATGCGGTTAAATATTTTTTGGGAGGGCTTATTTTTGGGGAGAGCTTATTTTAGTGCATGTGCTCATATTTTCAGGATGGCTTATTATCAGGGGATGTCTTACTTTCAGGGAAACATGGTATGTGTTGTAAAAACAAAAGATCAAGAACGCGTGGGTGATCAAAAGTATATCACCCTTTTGGATAAAATAAGTTTATTGCGGTAATTTGATCATAAATACAGAGTGAATTAGGGCTAGGACATAAAAGAACTATATGAACTGAGAGGAGGAGGAAGACCGAAAAGTTTCAGAAGCCTATGAAATCTTAGAAACAGGGAGGTGAGAAGTTCAAAGACCAAGAAAACCCCAATGTATCAATCAGTTTGCCCAGATAGAAAAATATAGTGAATTGGGGGATTTCAAACTACATGTAGTTATATTTCCTTTTGTTTTCTCCTGTCTCATAGCTGTGTTACTTTGTATTTAGGTATTTTTACATAATGTTGCTTACCTTGAATGAAATAGCATGGTAGGGATATAGAGTATGTGTATATGGGAGATAAGACATAGAGAAACAAAATGTGGTTAAAGAACAATTGAAAGACTATACTGAAATATTTTGAAGTTAGGATCAATAAAGAATGACAAAAAACATTTGTATGGTTACCCAGAATTGTGTTTTAAGATGTTCAGTCATAGAAAACTTTTAAATAAGTAAGTAACATAGATCAATTTATATAGAGAGAATGCATGTAGGAACTGACTCCACTTTAAAGTGATATATGAGAGCAACAAACAATTTGTAGAAACACATGAGAGATGACCTAACTGAACTACTGAAATTTCAGAAAAGAAACATCTAAAGTACAAACAGCTGTATTTCAACAAATATGAAACAACACCATGGGGCACAGATTGAAAAATTGGTGTATATTCACATACTGTCAAAATATTACACTCATTCCTTACACAAACAAAGGTTTGCTTCAATCTTACAAAGAAGAATAAAGCCATATATGGTCAGAAAAATGCCAAATGAGCAGGAAGGTTTCCGAAAAGGGAGACGGATACAGGATCAGATAACTAACACAAAATGATATTGGAGAGAGCTTTTAAGGTTTTTAAGAGAACAGATCATACTAGAACTTATGATTATTATTTTGAAGAATTTTTACAATGAACAAAGTAAGGGTGGAACTAGGAAAAACAGAATAAACAGACAAGGATACACATTGTCCCAGGATCTGTTTAGCTTTTACAATGAATGTATTCAAAAACGGCACTTTCAGAACATATAACAACTACAATCAAAATTGGAGGTCAAACCAAGAACAGTTTAAAATACGAAGACCACACCAATCTATTAGACAAAGGTAAAAAGCCTTAGGAAAACTACAAATGAAAAGTTAAAAAATAGATTAACCTTAAACGTTAAGAACAGAAAAATAAAATGAACCAGCAAGCTTTGTGAATTCCCAGCTGAGTTGAAGAAATATAGGTGAAGTTTTGTTTTAAGATACAGAATAGATAAAAGTGGACAATGTACTGCAGAAGTAAAAAAGGGAGATTGATTCTTTGGAGGAAGGTAATTGCATAATTAAGGGATGTGGTGGCTCAGCGGCTAGGAAGTGACCTTGTCGATTGGAAGGTCGGCAGTTCATTGGTTTGAATCCCTAGTGCCGCATAACAGGGTGAGTTCCCATTACTTGTCCCAGCTTCTGCCAACCTAACAGTTTGAAAGCATGTAAAATGCAAGTAGAAAAATAGGGACCACCTTTGGTGGGAAAGTAACAGTGTTACATGCCCCTTTAACATTTAGTTATGCCAGCCACATGACCACGGAGACGTCTTCGAACAGCGTTGGCTCTTCAGCTTTGAAACAGAAATGAGCACCGCCCCCTAGAGTTGGGAACGACTAGTACATATGTGCGAGGGAAACCTTTAGCTTTTAATTGCATATAGAGATGACATCAAGAAGATCAAGGCTATTTATGTGACAATAATGATTCGACTATTTAAAGCGATCATTTTCCTTGTGATAATATATGGCTGTTAATGTTGGATATTGAGAAAGAGAAAGAGGCAGAAGCACCCAAAGCAAGAGTTTTTTTGGCTTTAAAATGGCATGTGAAAATAATATTGAAACTTCACCCTTTTTATATGCTTGCAGAGCATGCAAGACATGTTTAAAAGGGGTGGTGCTTGATCACCTGGTCACACCCATCATTTGGAAGCCAATGATTATTTATGGATACTCCAAGAAATTACATATTCAAATTAACAAGTCGGAGATGTAAATTTAGGAACTGAAAACAGAATGTTGCTGGAACAGATCCGAAGTCCATCCCTATTTCCAGAATGATCAACTAGCACCAACTGTAGGAAATCCATAGACAAGAGACAAGCAATCATGTTTTTCATTATTTTTCTCAGCAACTGGAATTCAGGTGCAAAAGTATCATCAGACATTTGAAGAACATTCTTCTTTTGCTCATTTTTGTGAAATGCATATTCTTTATGTATTTTACTCATTACTGGAACTTTGGAGGTCATTTCTATGTAATGTTTATAAGTGGTTTACAAAGTATATAAAAAAAATTAACAACCGAGATATAGTTAAATACACACTTGACTAGTAGAAAATAGACTTGATAGAATTTCACTAATATTCACATCCCATATTACACAGAGCAACCTCTTTCCTAACTTAGGAAAAATATTTTAATAGTTTACATATAAGCATCTCAGTCTCCAAAAACTTTGTGGAAAGGCCAGGTCTTAATCAGTTTCTTAACTCTTAATGACCCTTACATTCCTCAGTTTAATTGCATAAAAGGCAGCCAGTAAACAAAGATGTTTGTACTAAAAGGAATGAGCTATAAAACAGACCAAGAAGCACATCTGAAAACTGAAAGCTAGAATGTAAACTGATCCAGCTATAAAAGGATATGTCTAGATAGATTGTATTAATATTCAGTCTTTTAATAGAATGAGAGTTTTAACAATGGATGAATAAGTAAATATGCTTGACTTGGTAAATATGCCAAGTCAGAGTATATTAACATTCAATGGCTGGAGTCAGCATATTCAAAATATCAATGCAGAACATAAATTTAAAATATACTATAGTGGAACATTGCTTAGCTCACATTTAGACCAAAACCTCTCATAAAATAAAGCAGATGAAAATGAAGAAAAGGGTATTTGGGGAAAAAAAAACACTATTCTTTTGGTACACAACACATTGGCTGTTGACCCAAAAAAAGCAGTGATGCCTATAGATAGAGCGTATCAACAAACAAGTATATTATTACTGCAAAGTGATAGAACAGCTCAATTATAACAGGAAATATATTCAGGATCTGCTATGCAAGAGACCATGTTCAAGTTGCAGGTCAAGATGAAACAAAATAAAAAACCAGCAATATAGTTTTGATTATTTTTGATTTCCATCATTTTCAAGGAGAACATCAGGAATCACTCTGAAGTCCCAAACTCATTGGTGGAAATCAGAGGAACTGTAGAATGAAATCAAACACATTGTTAAAGTTGAGTGTGGAAAGAGACTGTCAAAACTAAAAAATAGAAGAAAGCACTATGTCATTAATATGTTGAAAGCAGTGGTGGGTTGCTACCAATTTGCCCTGGATTGGGTGAACTGATAGTGGCGGAGGTGGGAGGCTCCACCCACCTGCCTGGATGCTTCTGTGCAGAAGTGGTGCGCAAGCACGCAGGCACCCATGAGCAAACTGGTAGCAACGGGTTTTGAAACGGGTTGGAAGGCTATAGGAATCAAAGGACATTTACAGGGAAGACTCAGTAGAAGATCCAATCAAGCAAATCTGTAGTATAGGCAATATATTGAAGGGTATCTACAGATTGATATCAAAGAAAGGAGATTTACCAGATTATTCAGTCTATTGTAGTTTCACACATTAATAAAATAATAAAATCATCCGATGCAGATTAGAGTCCTTCATAGAAATGGTAGATGTTTCTGCTGCTTTAGAAAAGACTGTGCAACATACATTATTGGTATGTGCTTCATTGATTTTGGAAAGACCTTCAATTGAATTGATTGAAGTGAAGTGAAATATTCTAAAGAAACTGAGAATCCCAGAAGATCTTATAGATATATAGGTTTCATGTTTTCAGAAACCTGTACAAAGACAACAAGATAAGGGCTGGATGGAAATGGAGAAGCAGACTGGCTCCAAGTCTGCAAACAAGTGAGAAGAAGCCAGTATAATATGATCTACGTAGATGCTTCAGGTGGCAAGAATATGTCTGGTTTACCATATAAAACAGGAAGGCTCTCATTCTGTGGGTTGTCTTTTAACTGAAAGGTAAATTCTTCAGTTGCTGTCTTTATCAGTGATGGCATCATTGTGAAAACTTCCTCAGCAGAAGATTTTATATTCCAGGTTGGGATCGTTCAATATGGTGAAAATGTAACCCATGAATTTCATCTCAACACATATTCAACCACAGAAGAAGTGCTTGTAGCAGCAGGTAAAATTAAACAGAGAGAAGGATTTGAGACCATGACAGCTCTTGGCATTGAGACGGCAAGGTAGGTCCCTTTGTTGTTGTTAGTTGTGAGTCACGTCCGACCCATCACAACCCCATGGACAACATTCCTCCAGGCCTTCCTGTCTTCTACCATCCTCTGGAGTACACCTACTGTTTCAGTGACTCCATCCAGCCACCTCATTCTCTGCCGTCCCCTTCTTTTGCTCTCAATCATTCCAAGCATTAGGCTCTCCTCCAGTCCTTCTTTCTCATTAGGTGGCCAAAATATTTGAGTTTTATCTTCAGGATCTGTCCTTTCAAAGACCAGTAAGGGTTGATCTCTAGGGCTAACCAGTTTGATTGCCTTGCAGTCCAAGGGACTCGCAAGAGTCTTCTCCAGCACCAAAGTTCAAAGGCCTCAATACTTTGGCGCTCAGCCTTCCTTATGGTCCAACTTTCACCGCCATACATTGCAACTGAAAAAACCATAGCCTTGACTATATACACTTTTGTTATCAGGGTGATGTCTCTGCTTTTTAATATGCTGTCTAGATATGGCATAGCTTTCCTCCCCAGGAGCAAGTGTCTTTTAATTTCTTGGCTGTAGTCCCCAACTGCTGTGGACTTGGAGCTCAGGAAAATAAAATCTGTCACTACCCCCATTTCTTCCCCATCTATTTGTCAGAAATTGAGAGGGCTGGGTTACAGCCTTATAAACAAGTATCAATTTACATAAGGAATTATGCTGATCTTCCACATGCTTGCCCATGTACAAGTTGACTTTAAGAATAGAAAGGGAGTCCTGAAAATTCAAACCAAAGGCCTATAGAATCACCCACTATGCCATTTTTTAAAAAAAAAATCCTACTGATGCTGATATTAATGTTTTGTCCTTGTCTGCAGTCTGCAGATTTACAGGTTTTTCACTCTCATTTTAGGAATGAAGCATTTACAGAAGCTCATGGGGCCCGCCCAGGGGTTCAAAAAGTCATGGTTGTTGTGACTGATGGAGAATCTCATGACAATTACCGATTACAAAAAGTGATTGAGGATTGTGAAGAAGACAATATACAGAGATTTTCTATTGCTGTAAGTGGCGTTTAGTAGAAAAACTGTACTGTATATCTAGAACTGAGTCTTCCCCCTTTTTTCAATTTGCCTTGAAGAAAAAAATATTTTTTTATGAGTTAGGACACTTTCAATATTAGCTACATGCTATTTTTTATTGATTTCTCATTCTCATTTTTCTTTAAAGTACATGTTGACTCTATTTTTAATATTAATGGTGTGTTCTTCTATTTCTCTGACTGCTGAGGATAAATGATGGGAAATTGTTGCCTCATGATCACCCACGTCATTATTTCACAGTATTTTTTTTTAATTAGATGTATATCCCACTTTTTCTATAGTAGCTCAAGATACATATATATGTATCTTGAACATATAGTGGACATTCTCCTATTTTCTTGCTTAACAACACTTCTCTAAGATAAATTGAGCTAAGACAAAGCAACTAGCCCAAAGTCATCCTATGTGTTTCCATGGGTCTGGGTAGATTAGAATCTGAGACTTCCCAGTCGAAAAATCTTAATATTTGCTCTTAAAAATAATACTTTTTGACTACTATGTTATAACTACATGTAATTGAATCAATGTGTTTGTGGGATTGATTTTTCAGATATGGTGATATTCTACCAGGCAATAATAATTGCTTATATATATTTCTCCATAATATGGATGATATGGACACACATAGACACTTCCAAAATCCGCAATACTTATTGTTTGTGAATTTTGAATCTTATAATCTTAACACAAAGGGAGCAGGATAGGGAAGATCATCCTAGATCAGTGATGGTTAACCATTTTGGCACTAAGACCCAAAAGTGTGCGCGCCCACACACCCATAATACAATGCACGTGTGTCACCCCTGTGTGCACCTCCCCATGCATGTGCATGTGATGACCCTGTATGTGCCCCACCCCATGCATGCGCAACTCCATGTGTTCCCCACCCCCTGCGCATGCATACATGACTCCCATGTATTTGACCCAACATACATGCGTGCACATATCCTGCATGCCCCATGCCTCTACACATGCAAGGCAGAGACCCCAAAAGCAGATGGCTGGTGGGAGGCAGGTGCACATGTGCAGTAGAACTGAGCTGGGGCAACTGCTCATGTGCCACCATAGAGGGCTCTGCATGCCACCTGTGGCACTCATGCCATAGGTTCGCCATCACAATCACTAGATTGTCCTTATGGTGGGAAATTTCTGATTAGCACATGTTTGGTGCCTATCTGAATGCCGTTAGTTTGGATTAACCACTAACACTGCATTTATCTAGAGACAGAAGTCTATGACAGACTTGCTGATTATGCCATTTTTTTTAAAAAAAAAAATCTTTATTAAATTTACAATTAAAAATATTTCATGCACTTTATATGCAATAATAATTTCTTTCAAATAATACATATCATGAAATATACAAACAAAACAAAAAAACATATAACAACACTAACATAGACTCAAACCGACACGCACTTAACAATTTTATACTAACTAAAATTGGCTTATTTATTTATATTTTGAATTCAAACTAAAATACCTGCCATTTTATGTTTCTTACATATTACTAATTGTGAGCTACTAGGAACATATACATCACTACTTTTTAAAATTGCTTCTTCATTTTTTTCCTCCGCATGCCACAGATTCTTGGCTCCTATAACAGAGGGAATCGAAACCCTGAGAAATTAGTGGAGGAAATCAAATCCATCGCAAGCAAGCCAACTGAAAAACATTTCTTTAATGTCTCAAATGAAGTAGCTCTCCTTACAATTGTTGAAGCTCTTGGGGAAAGAATATTTGCCTTGGAAGGTATGGGGTGCTATTTTCCCTCTGTTTCTGCTGTTTTGTTGGTTTTATTAATGTATTTGTTTTTTTGCTTTTTCTAAGCAAATACCTAGTCCATTTGCAGAATAATCCTAATTCAAAATCCATTGGCTAGAGGAGTTAAGATTGGAGTGGACTAGTACTTTATTACTGGAAGTTCTGGGAAGTGTAATTTTGTGTTGGCAATTTTAATTTGCAGCAGCCGTGCACTGAGCAGAATTAGCAAGTTAGCAATAAAAAAAATGCTCCTCCTTTTCTCCCAAAATTACAGCCTGAAAGTAGTGTCTGGTAATGAGCCAATGTTAGTCTTCCAGATCACAAATGGATTCTTAGTTGGGATTGTCAGTGTGACAACAGAAATGGTGATATTATGCAGCGGTGGGAGTTGGAGTCCACAAGTCTTAAAGAGACCAAGGTTGGAGACCCCTGCTCTAGGGTACATGCCTTCTCATGTACCTTTGGGGATTCTAGGAGTTGCAACCCCAATCAGGAAGGGTGCTATGCTAGGAAAGAATGAGTCCTTTATCTTAAGCTCTGTCCTCATACCTTCTCATTGAGAATCACCTGCCTTTATAACCTCTCAGATGGCAGCATATCTGAACCTGGATGATCTCCTTCCATGCACTTGATCCATTTTCCTTCCATGCTGCTGCTCCATGTCACAATTAGGGCCAAACTGTCCCATTTATATCTCAGATTCAAGTTAAAAAACATGTAACATGAATGCCCCAATCTTACCAATTCATACATGAGAAATCGATGGAGTGTACCTCCCTCCCTCCCTTTTTCTGGAATCATATCTTTAGAGAACTGAACTGAGAAATATATTTTCATCTGACATTCTGAATTTGCTGTCACTTAAACTGTGACATGTTCCATATTAGTCAATTGCCTACATTTGGTTGCCCTTAATCCTTTACAAATCCCTATCCATATCCTGTCCTTCATTTATAAACTATCTTGGCAGCAAGGAGATTGCTTCCGTTCCTCTCTGCAGTGCTTAATGCACTTCTAATGCTTTAAAATGTTAGGCAGCAATCCAAGCAATGTGTAAGTGATTATATTCCCTAGCAAGGAAAACATCTGTGTATACTTCAGGTTTATACTTTATGGCCATCTTTTCCGAATGATCAAACTAAGCTCCTTTATGAATAACACAACCATGTGTGCCAGGAAGACAATAAATATAAAACCCACTCATTAAAATATATGGATTGCCATTTTATTACTAATATTAGGTTATGAACCGTATTCAAATGTTGCAGTTTTTATGAAAACCATCTTTGAATCTAAGGGCTTCCAGTATTGTAGTTTATCTCAGTTAACAGATATATACAGCATTGCTTCTGTTTTTTTATGCAAAAGTAATCTCTGGTTTGCTTACAAACATGGGCTGCAGTCCAAGGAAGTTATATGTGCACAAAATGGAAAGCAACACATGTAGCCCCAGTTTTCCTTGCAATTTCCGTACTGTGTGAATGGGGTGTGTGGGGGGGGGATGCATATTTAAGTAAACTATGACATGGGACTTTCCATAGACTTTGGTGGGATTGTAGTACAGTGTTGCGTGATAGATGCCCGAGTAGAAAAGTTGAAACAGAGTCAGAGAGGGATGTACAAACCCAGTTTAAAAAAGAGTTTCATGTGACCTCTTCCCACACCGCTGCTTTTCCAGACCTGGGACAGAAGTGATGATACAGCTAGGAGCAGCCAGGAGAAGTGGCTTCCTCCAAGGAGCCATCTGGCAGGGATGATTCCTCAGACATGGAGGATGATAGCACATCTGGCTGTAGGAGAAGAGATGGCCAAACCTGTGGGTGGAGTGAAAAGAGGGATCAGCCATGAATCCCTAGGTAGCCATAAGAGAACTAAGTCCAGCCCCCCCCCTTGAGCATCATTAACCCTTATCTACTCTAAGCAGGTGCTTAGAAAAGAGTCACCTGCATAGGCTTTTAATGTAGTAATCAGTCAGTTATATTGAACCTTTACATGTGGAGCCATGTGATGACCCGGCTCAAGGCAATCAACAAAAATGCAAGAACTTATAAACAGTCTTTATTTCAAAAAACCCAATTGCCTTCTTTCTCTCAATGTTGGTTTACTTCCAAAAACAAAGTGGATAGTTGCCAAGACTATCTGGCTGCAGTCCAAAGGTAATTCTTAGATAACACGAACAAAATTGGCTTAGGAAATCTTTCCCTGGAAGACGAGGTCACTGAGAAGCTATAACTGCAAATTCAGCCTTTGATTCCAGCACTGCTAATCGCTTTAAAGGTTTTAGCTCAGCTGCATCCCATTCCTCACTTTCTCCTGAGTAGACCTTTCTCTAACGCTCTCTTGTCCTTGCTAATGCTTGTTCTTTTCTAACGCTCTCTTGTTTTGGATCCAGTGGGGGAGCTGCTTCCAGTTCCTCCTCTAAACTTCCCCTCTCTGGCTCCGCCCCTAGCTCACTGGATCCAGACTTCCCATTCTCATCCTCAACTCTAGCCTCCTCCTCACTGCTCTCTGCCAGCTGTTCCTCCTCAACCTCTGAGTCGGATGCCGACAGAGGCATGACACCCTGGTCTTTCATGCCTGACACTGGTACACCTACTGGTTGCAGTGCACTCTGTCCCACCTGTTGCAAACGTTGCACAACGGTTGCTTGTAAATTTGCAATCCGTGTGTCAACTTTTTAATGATGCCTTAGCAATATATCCGCTAGCTGCTGTAAAGAAGTTGGTGTTTCCTGCAGGTCTGTTGCCATTCTCAAGATTTTCCTCCTCCTTAGGAGTACAAAATCTGGCAACATTAATCTTAGGCCTAAGGAACCAAGAACAATACCTGGTGCTACTTCTGACTAATTTATTTATTACATTTGCCTGTCAACAGAAATCTTGCCAGATTAAACAATTTATCTGCATAACTGTCCCAAAGAGATAACTGGACTTTCTGTTTTTTCTTTGAAGACGTTTCACTTCTCGTCCAAGAAACTTCTTTGGCTCTGAGAATCGAAAGGTCTCCAAAGGAAAACCAGAGTCCAGCTGCCTCTTGTCTCTTTGGGACAACCATGACCTGGATGACTGAGAATTCCCATACATATCTGCATAACTCTTAAATATACTCTATAAATTGCTAAGGAGTTTCCGCCTTATCCTTTTTCCTGCATACCAAAGATTCCGTGCTTTGCTGTATTTCTGCTCTCTGAGAAATTGCCTTTCTTCCTGCTATTCCTCTTGGAAGTATAATTATATGCCATTTTTACACAAACAGAATTTTTCACATTCCAGTAATTACAATTTAACTGGAATTCTATGAAAAGAATGTTGAACCAAAGCACAAATCTACTTCTTGAGCATCTTAAATTTCCAAAAGAAGCCTGAGGCAGAACTGGTCTTAGGTTAAACTATAATGAACTTCATCTAAAACAAATGTTTCAAAGTTAATTCAGAGAATTTCAAGGATGGTAAAACTTGTTACATATTGCAGCGAGTGAAAAGTCCAGTAAAAATTTCTGCTTTTCTGATTAATGAAATGTTTTATCTACTGTAACCAGTATGCATGTGGAAAACTGTGGCGTCAAAACTAGATGTGTGACCCTAGCCATCTTTATGGCAACTATGGACTCAAGATACAACCCTGACTTCTCCAGAGACATATCTAAATATTTAATTCATTAGTCAGCCTGGACATTCCTAATTGTTACGTAGTGAATGACTGTTAGGAAGTAATTATCTCTGCTACATTTTGGCAGCCTGACATTGTTGCAATGATTGGTGGAAAACCGCGGGAAGTTTTGCTATAAAAGAGATTTGCAGCAGCTGCTACTTGCAGAGTTACTGAGCTTCAATTAAAGTATGTTACCCTTCACCTGCGTCCTGTCCTGATTAAACCCACAATTTAACAGTTCTCTTAGCTTTTCTTTATCATAATCAGAAGTTGAAGTTTCAATTTGAGATTTGATCTGCTCGATTCTGGCTTTCACACTATCAGAATCGCTATTTTTGCTGACAACCGTGGTATTATCTTTAGCAATTTTAACATTTTTAGCAGTGCCAAGATCATCAAGTGTCAGATCTTCCATCTTGATTCCAAGTTCATCTTTTATGACGTACTTAGCACCAGTCAAAGTTGCTATGTCTTCAAGCATCTCCTTTCTTCTGTCACCAAAACCTGGAGCTTTTACTTCAGCAACCTTTAAACCACCACGCAATTTATTGATAACTAAAGTGCTTAATGCTTCACCTTCAATATCCTCTGCAATAATAACTAAAGGTTTACCAGATTTAACAACAGCTTCAAGAATAGGAAGTAAAGGTTGAATAATATTTAATTTTTTCTCTGTAATTAATAGATAAGGATTATCAAGCTCCACGATCATTTTTTCATTATTTGTAATAAAATACGGAGAGAGGTAACCGCGATCAAATTGCATGCCAGTAGTCAGCTCAACTTCTAACTTTTTTGAACCTTTGCTTTCTTCAACAGTTATTACACCCTCTTTTCCAACTTTTTTCACGGAATCAGCAATACTGTTACCTATATCCTTATCACCATTTGCAGAGATTATTGCAACTTGTGCTACTTCATCCATTTTCTCTAGAGAAATTGTATGAGACATTGATGTAATTTCCTTTAATATTACGTCTTTCGCCTTCTGTATTCCGTTCTTAATACCAACATGATTGTTTCCAGCAGCAATTGATTTTGAAGCTTCCATTATCATGTTGCTAGTTAATATTGAG
>JANHFP010002643.1:112455-123792 GCA_032468135.1 Calamaria suluensis | reverse complement strand
ATTCCAAACAGATGAGCTGTATTCGAGGACTGGCCTAGCAAATGTTTTGTATGCTCTGGTAAGGAGTGTAATATTTCAGGATATTTCAGGATGTTTGCTCGTGAGTTGAGCTTAACTCACATAATACACCAACTGTTCACAAAACACCATGCCTGGATTCATCGAAGACGTCCAACAACCAAATGCACGAGATGTAATTTAGAACAGTGTGTAAAGCCATTCCTTTGCTCAGTCTAACCTACTACACAGATTGTTAAAAAGGGTGAAATAAGGAGGGGGGGGGGTTACACAGCTTCCTTGAGGAGTAATACTATTTAAGGACATCAGAGCTATCATCAAAGAATGCATCATTAAATAGCCTTAGTTGGTGTTCTAATCATGAAATGGCAACTTCTCTGAAGCAGATAAGATGACATAATAAAATACCATAACAGAATCATGGGAAGTAAGGAGCTGCTGTCATTCTAAACTGCTTCGAGCCATAGTTTATGACCATCCAACTTGCTAATTATGCATTTCTAAACTTTGGCAATTTTGTTTTTTTGGGGGGGGGACACAGGAAATCCATTTCTGGACAAGGTTGCTTATTTTATTTATTTATTTATTTCATTTATTTTGTCGATTACATATTAGGCAATATATATAAGTATAAGCATGAACTGAATACAAAAATGAACACAAATAAAGAAGAACATTAGGACCAGGACGGTAGGCATGCTGGTGCTCTTATGCACGACCCTTACAGACCTCTTAGGAATGGGGTGAGGTCAACAGAAGATAGTCTTAGGTTAAAGTTTTGGGGGGTTTGGGATGAGATCACAGAGTCAGGTAGTGCATTCCAGGTGTTGACCACTCTGTGGCTGAAGTCATATTTTCTGCAATCTAGTTTGGAGAGGTTCACTTTAAGTTTGTATCTATTGTGTGCTCTTGTGTTGTTGTGGTTGAAGGTGAAGTAGTCCTTGACAGGTAGGGCATTGTAGCAGATGATTTTATGAGCTACACTTAGGTCGCACCGAAGGTGGCATAGTTTTAAATTTTCTAAGCCCAGAATTTCAAGTCTGGTGGCATAAGGTATTTTGTTGCAAGCAGAGAAGTGGACGACTTTTCTTGTGAAATATTTCTGGACACACTCAATTGTATTAATTTATGATATGCAGTGCACGTTCCAGACAGATGAGCTGTATTTGAGAATTGGTCTAGTAAATGCTTTGTATGCTCTGATTAGTAGTGTACTATTATTGGAGAAGAAACTACACAAGATTAGGTTTACAACTCTTAATGCCTTTTTGGCGATGTTGTTACAGTGGGCTTTGGCATTTAAATTACTAGATATGAGTACTCCAAGGTCCTTGACAGAGTGGGGTTCATCTACAAGGCCTATTAAATAAATCAAAGTGTTTATATATACTTGCAAGTTTGCCTGTTTTAAGAGGAGATGGCAGTAACCTTAATAATTATCAAGTGTCATGGAAATTACTATGTGATAAAGAGAGCCATGTCTCCATTCTTCTGTAGTCAGTAAAGGTGTCCCTCGCACATAGGTGCTAGTCGTTTCCAACTCTAGGGGCCGGTGCTCATCTCTGTTTCAAAGCCAAAGAGCCAGCGCTGTCCAAAGATGTCTTCGTGGTCATGTAGCCAGCTTGACTTAACAGTAAAGACACACGAAACGTTGTTACCTTCCCACCAAAGGTGGTCCCTATTTTTCCTACTTGCATTTTTTATGTGGTTTTGAAACTGCTAGGTTGGCAGAAACTGGGACAAGTAACGGGAGCTCACCCCATTCTGCGGCACTAGGGATTCAAACCACTGAACTGCCAACCTTCCGATCGACAAGCTCAGCTGTCCTACCTGCTGAGCCACTGTGTCCCAGTTTCTGTAGTCAGTAGGTACTACTAAAAGTTCAATGACATTTGAAAGGCATCAGATTGGAAAAGGCTAGATACTTGGAAATCATCTGAAGGAAAGCATTCATATTCCCATGCCCGGTTAAGGTTAATATAACAAATCTTGATTTTGTTTGTTTTGTTTGTTTATTTCTCACATTTGTATGGCTGCCCATTTCACAAAAAACAATCCTGGTTGGTGTGTACAACAATTGATGTGTATGCATCTGAAAAGAAATAGCAGAAACTTTAAATTAAAAAACAAACCCAAAGATTTTGACCCTAAAGTAAACACTATAAAACTTTGGGGTGCCAATTGCACTGTCTAGTAAAAATATAGTAGGAGATGTTAGACTCTGTATTTAATAGAACTTTGGGAATCCTCATTTTTAAAGGCAAAATATATTTTCTTAACAATGCAGAAATCAATTTCTACCGTGTTTTCAAATCTTCCTTATTCTGTTGACAGAATCTTAAATCTCACCCCTATGCAGTCAAAATGACACTACTGACCTTGTGGGATATGATGATATGTTGGACCATAACCCATGTTTCTACTTATGATCTACCTGTATTTTCATAAAAAGTTCAAAAATTATAGTAGCATCATAAAATAACATATACATTTCAAGTGAAAAGTTTGTTCCTGCTTTTAATGAACCCACTTGTTGTAAGCAAAGTAACTGATACTTTACATTACCTGCTGAGTGAGAAGTAGCATCTTACATAGTGTAAAACTCCAGGCAACATTCAATGGACCATTCAACAAGAAGCTGCATGAAAAAGTAAAAACACTTGTACAACAAGTGTGTAAGATCCTAAAAAGTTTATGAATTGGGCTTCCATCAGCTGATACTTCCTAATCAGCAGGTATTATGTGAAAAATGACAAAATGTCTGAGAAATCACTGGGCATCTCCATAACTTTTGAAATTGGACATCTTTATTTTTCTCAAACTTGAAGTGTTGATGGTAGGCAGTGAACACCCTTAACCAATCAATATTCTTTTCACTGATAATAGGAGACTTCAAAATTAATAATAAAACACCTCTTTTCTTTCTCAGTGCAGGACATCCACATCCAAAACTAGAAGCTTTTTTCTCCCAATGTTTTGTGCACTTGTCTAGTCATTCTGTGCTTCTAGGGTTGGGTATTAAGGCCAATGGCTTGCTTGAGTTCAGATGTTGTGCAAGAAAACTGGTGTGCAATGGGTGATTATTTCTCCCCCAACAACAATTATAAATTGACTAGAAATAATTGAAAGGACTGAGACTGGTTCTGGTAGAAAGGTGACTGTCAAATCTGCTAGAGAGTTTTAAGTTCAGGCTACATGTGAAAAAAAAATCTCACAAAAGTGATGATAACCTACCCCCATAACCTGCAGCCCTGTTCTTATAAATTACAAAATAGAAGTTCTGCAATTTGTGCTATACTACATCTCACCTAAAGTAAATTGTTTTGGCTGTCCAGGGAGGAATATGACAATAGAGGAATATGGCTCCAGTGTGGGACGAATGCCAAAGTTCTATGTGAAAGTATCCTCTGTTTTGGAACATTTTATTTCAGTTTTATAATGGATATAGACACCTGCATGATTGATTATATGGATATTATTTTGAAAATGAGTAGTTTCAGCAGTTCTCCTAGATAGTGAGTGCCTTTCTCGTGATTAGATATCAACATCTCAGATAGCCATTGAGGGGTCTTATTTATTTATTTATAAGCCACCCAGTTCAAGTGGAATAGGTTATTTGACTGTGGGGTCAATCTTTGTGGATGGAAATTGGCCACTACTATTTAAAAATATCCTTTATATCAGAGGGCAAAAGTGTTTTCAAGCATGATCAGTGTGATTTCATCAATTTTATTAAAATAAAAAAACACAAAAGCAAATAGGAATGGAACAATTGTGTTAAAAGAAAGGAAAAGTGATATCAATTGGGTGCAATCCCCAAAGAACTGGAGCATCCCTTGAACATCATTGGCATTGACAAAATTACCATCATTCAATTGCAAAAAGCAGCTCTGCTTGGTACATCTTACATCCTATGACAAAATCTTTAAGTCCATCAAACATCCACATCTGCCTATCCTAGATCCTTGGAAAGGACTCACAAGGAAGATAAAAATGCCAAATTCAATCTAAACATTTAGTTCACTGTACAACTAACCATATTAAAAACCTGTTTTATATGGGAGTTAACTAAAATTACCAAGGAGTCATCCTAGCTTCCTGCTCTACATTCTTTGTACCTCCTGCCATATCCTCTGCTGTCATAGCTTAATCATATTGCTTTCTTCTTAAATCACATGTTGCAGTTTCCCCAACATATGGAGGTGCAATGTGGGAGGATCCTGATTAAAAACTTAAAAGGTGACTGTGTTCTTAAAAACACAGCTGCCAAGGCAGAACTTGAATAAGACTTTTGCATGTTGAATAAGGTATAGAATTAGCAGTCACATTCTCAAAATTAATACAGTTCCTGGCAAGGAGGACATGAATCTCCAGAAGATGTTTGAGGTAAACATCTTTTCTCCCTTATTTTGTAGTCCTACCAACATTTGGTCTGAGATAATACATCTGCTCAGCTAATGCTTTTTCCCTCCTAGCAATTAAAAGCACATGCCTATATTTCATAAAACAACCTAAGCCTGTTGAATTCCGTCATTGACAGATTGGCTGACTGTGAAATGACACATTTGCCTTGAGGTTCTTCTGCTACTGTATTTAGCTGTGTCCTAACCGTCTGAAATGACTTAAGCCTTATACTGTACCCTTTTGGGTGATCAAAGTATAATCCGTATACTGCATGTGTTATTCTACTTATGAATTTAAGATAAAGCCATGTGTTTCTATCTCAAATTCATCTAAAATTCTGGGCTTCTGCACAGTGGAAGGACAACCAAGTGGACAGAACTGATAAAACAATTTGAAAATTAGCACATTAAAAAATGAAGATTTTTTAATTTTCTTAAAAAATTAAAACATGGCATTCATTATTTAAATGTAAACAATCATGTTAAAAATTCAAGTATAATTTTTTTAAAAAAAATCTTATAGATTCTGGAGCTGGATGTTGTCTGTTGAGAAAAATGTGTGGTGTTGTCATTATTAGAGTCCAGATTTATTCTCCTTGTACTAGAGAGGTAATGTTAATCTGCATAGGTTTATAAATAAAGATTGGAATAAATGTTAACATTTCACATTTCATTTAATTAAAAATTTAATTATTTGTATTGTGTAGGGCTCTAGTTAAATGAATGGCACAGGTTTTTAATGCAGTTTTAAATTATCATAGATAATAATGAAATGCTATGAGGATTATAAACTAGATTAGGAGGGAATCAACCCTGACTGTTCTTTTGGAAGGACAAATACTGAAGCTGAAGGTCAAATACTTTGGCCACCTAATGAGAAGAGATAACTCATTGGAAAAGACCAATGTTGGGAAAGATTGAAGGCAAAAGGAGAGGGGATGGCAGAGGATGAAACACTTACGTAGATAGTGTCATTGGTTCAATAAAGATGAATTGGGAAAATCTCTGAGAGACAGTTAAGAGATATCCTGGTGTGCCATGGTCTATGGGATTATAAAGAGTTAGATGCAAATTAGTGAGTAAATAACAATTCTAACAAAACTTCATAAAAACTTCATATTATAGCAGCAGCATTGCAATGATTCATCATGTTGTAAAGTATTTTGCACTTTAATTGACATACTAATGATCTGTAATTGTTTTTTTAGAGATACATTATTTGCCAATATGGTTTTAATACATATATGCACGCACGCACACATGCGTGTGCACGCGCGCACACACACTCACACATCTGTGTAAAAGAATGAGACATAGTTTCTCTTTCAGAATCAATTTTTCTCTAGGTTAATCTTGAAATATATCCAATTCCTTCTTCCAGTCAACAGGTTTGGGGCTTAAAAATAACCCTGCTGCTCTTACCTGAAGAGCTAAGTTTGAAATAATGGCAAAGTGAAACTGCTAACACCATGCACCAAGACTTCGCTGTATGAGACATGCCTTTTCTCAATATTTTAGTCATGCATACTCAATGCTTCTCAACTATTGAATTTTAATAATGATCATTAGTATGAATTTTGCACTCTCATTATTCTGCATGAAATGTATGCCTATGCCATTATTTTTCATTAGTGCATTTTATAATCTACATATAAGGGAAAACTAAAAAAAAAAGAAAAATATATCTAATTGAATTCAGGAGTAAAGACAAATGAACTGTATTCCAAATGACTAGGTATCTAAGCGACTTCAGAAAAGTTGCAAAACTGGGTACTTCATTTGGACCACAAGTGGTCCGGCTGATTCTGGGTGGGAGAAAGAACATAGCTAGGAGAATCAAAACTTACTGCCCTTAATTTCCCCTACCATAATGCTGAGAGAGTATCAAGGCACATTTCTGAGGCAGATTAGAATTTAGCCACCACTGCAATGCAAATTTTACCATTCATTTTTCTCTTGGCTTAAAGCCTGAAAGGATTTCCATTAACCTGTCCTTGAGGAAGTATACTGTGTGATGGAAGGAGAAAATTTGGAAATAAAATGATCTGATGGACATTTAAATCTCTGCACTTTTCATGCTTACTTGGAAGTTTTCAAACAACAACAACAGTGACTTCATATGCACATTTACTTAATTAACTTGCTATGTCTTTTGTTCCTCAGAGACCTTTTTAAACCTATTGTCCAACATGAGAAATTTAAATATCTGTAGTTAAATTTGATAGCAGGCTGCAAGTGAACAAAATTTTCCTCAGAAACATTCAGCAAGTATCTATTTTCTAGCTGTTCAGGGCTGATGAAGATCATAGCCTTTCTTCACACATCTACCTGAAGACAGAATCCATTGAGCCCTAGAGTTTCTAGCATCCTTCCTCATTGGTTTTGTTTGGACCAACATCCAAAGGGCCAAAGTAGCAAGCAAGATTTTTATTTTTTTTTTAAATGGAGAGGGTTATTTAGACTATGGTAAATTTCCCCTATCAACATCCTATGCTCTCAAGGCAAGTAAGGATTCTCCTCAGCTTTTTATTTTCTAAGAAAAATGTGGATATTAGTTGGATCCTCTAATTTATATCAATCTAGTTCTATCTTTGTAATAATTAAATGGCTTTCCAGGGAAAATGTTCCACATTTTTACAGTAACAACAATTTTTTTTGTGGCTGTGACTGAATGTCCACAAGCAGTTTTGAAATGAACCTTCTCATTTGGTCCTTCAATTCAGAAATGAAGAACATTGAGCCTTACAACTGTTATTTCCTAGTTATAGTGAATCTCCCAGAAAATGGGTAAACAAAACAAAACTATTCCAACATCAGCTTTATCATCATCATTCTTTATCATTTTAAATAATATGGATTTTTACAAAAAATATTTATGGAAAGTTGGATTATCATTGGAACATGCTAAAATTATTTTTTTTCAGGTGTTAAAAAATTATGTTTTCATTCTGAAATCCAGATAGCACATATCCCCAGAGCTGTTGGGTCTGGTTCTATGAAATTATTATTTAGAAATCTACTGATTATCAGGGAGATATGGAAGCTATTCAGGGAGCAATCAGAACCATTCTCCTCTCTAAAGATGGGACATTCAATATCAAAAATATTTTATGTAAAAACAATACTGGGTTCATCTACTTTTTAATTTTTTTTAAAGAAAATGTTGTTTGATTTTTTAAATTATATCATTACTAAGAAGCACAATCAATTTGTCAATGTGACTTATAGTTAAAAAAATTCATTAATTCAGATCTATTTTTCATCATATACTTTAAACCACAGCTTTGGATTTTGCCTATAGCTATTGTTCACTTCCTTCTTTAGTTGTTGGCACAATTTCTTAATGACAAATAAACTAAGGTAATGCTCAATACTATATTGTAGCACTAACCATAATTTATTAAACAAGAGTAATCAGCCTTTTGAGAACATTGAACCTAAAAAGTCTTGCTAGAAAGTAAAGCCTATTGAACTTAAAAACATTTATTTTCAGGTACATTTGCTTGGACAGTATACTTCAAGTAAATTCTGGCAGAATTTAGAAGGGAAATAGTTGCAAGTCTGGACATAGAACTAAACTAATGTGGAAGACTTGTTCATCAGAAAGACTTGAGTCAACTTAGAAGCTGTAGAAAAAGATATTGCAATTTATCAATCAATAATCAGTTAAACAACATGAAGTCGAGAAAATAGGCAGTTCTTGTAATGGAGCAGATAAAAAAATAAGACAACTAGGGTTGGGGTAAAGATAGATATGTATTTCCTGAGGATCCTCCATTATTGATCACAAACCTGTAATCACCAGGATCAACAATTGTCTGTGAAAGCTAAACAACAAACTTTTTTAACCTTTTCATTCTATAGTCTTTCTTGTAATCTACCAAATTCTTCATCTCAATTAATTTCTGCTACCAGTGTCAAGACTTTCATCTGTATTTTCAATATACCTATATACTGAAAATATTTTGGCAACTTGATACCAGCAATGCATTTATTTTAGACTATAAAAATACCATGGAATGATACGAGTTCATGTTATCTGAATAGTTAGATTCCAAATTTCAAATCTACATTATCTCCAAAATGAGAGTAGTGAACAGTAAAATTGCCAACTGTTCAGATGATACCAATCACTGAAGAAATAATAAAAATAGAAGGAAAATATATCTCATTTTCAAATTAAATACATAAAAATTAGAACAGCAGTTCAATTTAGATAAATGCCCTCAGTCAAAAAGTCCTCCTTTCACGTATACTGTGAAGAAGTCTAAGTTAGTGATAACTGAGTGGGAGTAAGAAAACCTTGGGATTAGGTTATAGAGTTCAGAAAAAAAAATCTGATAGATAATTCAGAACTTTCAGAGCAAATATGTTAGGAATAATTAAGAAAGAGATTTCAAACAGTGCATCCAATATTGTAGTAACATAACAATATTGTATGTAAATATTGCTAATGCGATCACATACATTTTTGGAGATATCAACATCTCCAAATAATAATGTAGTGCTGCAAAAGTGCAAAAGGTGGGCATCCAAAGGATTAGGAATTAAAAGCAATTTCCCAGAAGAAAGTTTTTGGACACCTTAAGGCTTATGCAAACACTCAGCTCTCTGGAACAGGCTGCATTGTTGGGAAAGGTAGAAGGAAAGGATGATCAAATTACAGTGGTATTGAAACCATAGGTTAAGGATACATTATTTTGGAGAAAATCTGTGTGTTTTCTAGAACTCAAAAACAACTTAATAGCACATAATCCACAACAAAATTTATATTTTCATCCTCTTGGATAACATTAGAATCTTGGTTCTCCAATGAAAAATAATAGAAAGACAATAAAAATAGATAACAATGCATAATTAAACAGCATAATTCACTATCATAATATGGAATGTTTACATTTCAAATACACAAATGATACAAAATCATCGAAAATAAAATTATTAGTGGAAACATATTCTCTTATACTTGTTCACCCATTCTCCAATTCCTGGAGAAAGATGTAAAGATTCTGTCCTGTCCTAGTAGAATAAATTGGTAATCTGAATAGAGATTAAAATGATATTTCATCATAGCATCTCCTATATTAAATCAGATGGGCTGAATTTCATAATCAGTTAGCATTGAAAAAGGTAGCTGATAAAGAGGACAGCTACAATCTAACATGCCTGGGACATCACATTCAGAAAGTTTACTGCACTTCATCTGCTAATTTGTTGCCCATAGAATAAATTTGTTAGAAACAATAAAAAACCCATTCTGTACTTAAAGATATTTCACATCTGATGTGGAGGTGATAGTCGAGGGTGGATGACTGAAGTGTCTTCTCTTGGCAATTATCATAAGGAGGAGGGGAAGGAGGAGGAATGAAGGAGGAGGCATGAAGTCCAAGAATAAATATGTATTTCAAACACACAGATGCATAAGTGTTGTTCTTCTATGACTTGGAACTAGAAATAGATCTATCAGTCACTCTTTCTTGTTTTAGGGAACTTCATAAGACATATCATATTCAAAATTATGTTGGGTCATAAGAGATGTCCTGATGGGACATCAGAATAACAGTCAAGGGAAAGATTTTGGAGATGAGAAAAGGCATACAATTTTTGAATTCCTATAGTACAGGTATGCCTGTATAAGAATATGGTTACAGATGAATACTAGCTGAAGCAAAACCTGATTATTATGAAGAAATAACAAAATAACAGAAATGAATAACAGATTTGGAAGGAACCTTAGAGGTCTTCTAGTACAATCCCCAGCTCAGGCAGTAAAGGAAAGCCAAATCATTTCAGTCAAATGATTGTCCAATCTTCTCTGCACTCTGAAAATAGTTTAGAGGAAAAGCATTGGATAGGTTGTTGTCTGAAAATTATGCAAAAAATAATCTGACATGAACAGCTAGAAAGGCATATAAGATATAGCTATTTAGTCCAGGGGTGGGTTCCAAATTCCGTCGCTACTGGTTTGCTCATGGGTGCACTCATGCTCACGTCTGCGTGCAGTGCTTCTGTGCATGCACAGAAGTGTCCAGGTGGGTGGACAGAGCCTCCTGCCGCAGCCGCTACCAGTTTGGCCAAACTGGGGTGAACCCACCACTGATCTAGCCACTTGTCAGTTGGTTTGACTAACAAGTTCCTGGACTGGAAGGGTGCATTGGGGGAAATGGCAGAAAATGCTCCTGATACTTCAGCTAAGTGCAAATTCTCCTCTATACTCAGCAGTCAAATCATTTCTGAGTTTTCTACTCTTCAAAAAAAAAAAGAACTAAATTTAATATGAAGGAATAGTCTAGCTGACAGGTATGCAAAAGGTTATGGGATAAAGCAGATTAGTGCTGCAAGAGAATGTAAACAGTGGAGCAAGTGAAGAAGAAAATTCTGAAGTTATTACAGACAGCAACTAGAAATGGCCATGGACTAACCCAAATAGTATAGGAAGTGAGCAAATGCTCCCTCCACAACAAATAAAGATAAAACAAAGTCTAGCCATATAAAACCCCTTGAAGCAGAAGCTGCAGAAAAAAACATATTTGGTGACAGAACTATCAACACACATCTACAGAATAGTAACAGTAACTAGGTCTGTTGGGCTGTTACTCAGTTCCATCTTGTGCATTAGTTCTATCTGTCCCTGGGCTACAAACTGTTGCTTACAGTCTCTCTTGCTTTGATTGCAGGTAAGTCCTTGACCTACTACCACAATTGATCCCAAATTTCTGTTGCCATCTGAGACAGTTGTAAAGTAAATTTGGCCCCATTTTATGACCTTTCTTGACATCTTTATTAAATGAATCCCTGCAGTTGTTAAGCTAATCACATGGTTGTTAAGTGAATAGAATAGAATAAGAGTTGGAAGGGACCTTGGAGGTCATCTAGTCCAACCCCCTGCCCAGGCAGGAAACCTACACCTCTTTAG
>JANHFP010002643.1:38696-51971 GCA_032468135.1 Calamaria suluensis | reverse complement strand
GGGGCAATTCATTCCAGAGGGTTGGTGCCCCCACAGAGAAGGCCCTGTTCCTTGGGGTCACCAAACGGCACATGGAGCCCATTGGGACCCTCATCAGCCCCTCCCTGTGAGAGCGCACCGATCGGTGGGGGCCACTGGCAGAACGTGGTCTTGTAGGTACCCTGCTAGGCACCCAGATTGTGATCACAGGACCATAGGAAGTGGTGGCAATGGTGCAATATTTTACAATCAGCAGAAATGGTTTGCAAGTCCTAAAGCAATCATTGTAATTTTGGATTATTATTAAAATAATGGTCATAACTCAAGGAATATCTGTAATATACTGTATATGATGATAAATACATTTCCTCATCATTCCGTTCTCATTTTACCATTCCACAAGGAAACCTTTTTCTGCTTTCCATTAGTGTAATTTCACCTGTTCCTTTGCTATTCTGTAACATAATTCCAACATCATTTATGTAACATAAATCTGTAACATAAAAGTGATGTGGTGTCTCAGTGGCTAAGACGCTGAGCTTGTCGATCAAAAGGTCAGCAGTTCAGTAGTTTGAATCCCTAGTGCTGCGTCATGGGGTGAGCTCCCATTACTTGTCCCAGCTTCAGCCAACCTAGCAGTTTGAAAGCACATAAAAATGCAAGTAGAAAAATAGGGACCACCTTTAGTGGGAAGGTAACAGCGTTCTGTGCATCTTTGGATTTTAGTCGTACCGGCCACATGACCATGGAGATGTCTTCGGACAGCGCTGGCTCTTTGGCTTTGAAACAGAGATGAGCACTGCCCTCTACAGTTGGGAATGACTAGCACATATGTGCGAGGGAACCTTTACCTTTAACATAACTCTTTTCACTGTATTCCAGCCAAAGTCCATATTTTTTTCCTAAAACTTATGTCTATTTTCTTTTTATTCTGTTGGGAGATTAATTTGTCTTCTAACAAATTTCTCATGAAGGACTCTGATTAATTTATTGTCTTCCTGCAGACATTTTGTTTTCACTCTAATTTCTTTCTTTTTTAAATGCTTGTTTTCCCCAAAGATCCACTTTGGAGGCTACCAAGAAATAGCCTACCATATTCAGCATCTCTGATCAGCTTGTATCCTTCACTAATTATCACAATCTTTCATCAACAACAATAAAAACAATAATGCTTTTAGATTTATATTAATTCCTCTCCCATGTGTATGTATGGATACACTTCTGCTCAAAGCAAACAAATACTTTGCTAAGTACACACAATCGTCATTGTCCTTTATTCTTGGATTCATGAATGGGCAATTTATCTCTTTATTTCACCTATTTGCAGGGCTTGTAGGCTGTTCCAATCAGTTAGTCTGAGTGATAGACAAAGCCAAAGTGGGTAAGGGCTCAACTGAAGCAATAGAATTACTCTGTTTTTCTTCTTTTCATCTCCTTTGTGTGGAATGGTTGCCAGATAGATATCTACAAATTGTGTATGCCTAACTGACATGGGGGCTTGTACAATTTCTTGAGTTGTCAAAAATGTGAAATTACACTAGTTTTTTTTTAATAAAATAGAAATAATTATATTTTATTGGAATCAGCTAGGATATATAACAGAATGTTACATGGGTTTCCTGAGAACAGGAAATAAACATGGTAAACAGGGGATACAATATTTAAAATATTTAAGCAAATGGTCCTCCAATTTTAATCTGAAAGATGGCATTTTTATTGGAAAGCTGTGCATGATTAATTAGGAAGTTTCTTTAGTTTGTTCTTCAAATATGTAAATACTATAGGTTAGCTTGATAACGACATAGTTTTCTGACATAAATACATTGATGTTTGTACAGTATAAGTATTATACCTATGTATGAACTTGGATAGTCTACTCCTCAGGAAAATTCATAACTTTTCTATAGCAGTTTTAGATTGGAATGTTATACTCACATTTCTTTAAAAGAAAATAAAAGTATTCATTTTTGTACCAATGATATTGGAGGATATTTCTAATACTCAGTTCTGCCAAATGCTCTGCCTCTTTATGGACACCTTCTGAATATGCATAAAGAGAAGAAACAAATATATAATTCTAATGCTACATCTTTTAACAGCAGTTGTTATATTTCAGTATGAAGCATTTGTTTCTACTCAAAACTGTTTTATCCTCAACACAAATGATAGTTGCACTATCCAATTCACAACTTCATAGGAAGCACCCATTCTAAAAGAAACATACTTTGTTTTAAAATAAATTAACTCTTCATTAACTCTGATGATGACCCCCCTTTGCCACCTCTCCTTGGTATTCTTTGCTTTTGGCAAAATGACTGGAAAATAATAAATCTCTACTATTTCCCAGAAGGGATTCAAGAATCAAACAGGCTAACACTAGAGGGAGTATGGACATTTAATGAAATATAAAAGTGTCTGTGGGAAATGAAATTGAGAGCCTTAAAGTACATTATGAAATATAGATATTGCTGAAATATTAATATTGGAAATTCTCTTGCAGGCAGTTCACTGAATCGTCTTATTTGAAGACTTTCTTCCTGGGGAGAGAAGTGGTATATAATAGCCTGAACTTAAAATCAAGAACTTGGATCTTTTCCAAGAATCATAAATAATTAAAAAAGGAGATTTCTTTAGTCTAATATTACCTCTCCTCCCCCCCCCCCCAATCTCAGTTGCTTACTGGTTTATCCACAGAAAATTTTGTATAATCATAGGATGGAACTTGGTTGAGATATAATAAATTATTCAGGCTTGTTTTAAAATGATTCTTTGTTGCTGATAATAAACTCTTTAACAACTACTAATAGATACCATTTTATATACATTTTGTAAAAAGTTTTAAAGAGAAGATAAGAACTAACATGCGATAAAGAAAGAAAAAGGAAGATAAAGAGAAAAAGACAAAAGTGCAAAAAGGAAAGAAGCTTCCAATTTCATTTTCAGCAGCTACAAGTATAATTACAAAGTTCCAAAAAGCTCAATTTTTTCTATTATCACTTTTTATCTAATCAGCAAACCACAAGAGTTTTCCATAAATCTCAATGTTAATCAAGGAAGTCAATTTAGTCATGTAGCCATTTTGGCTTTTTTCCATGTCCATCAGTCATGATAATACATGATATACATGAATATATGTTGGTCATATTTTCAGCATAAATTTGAGGTGCCTTTATACAGTTTGTACAATTTTTTCTGGTGACAAATACTATCAGTATATTATTTAATAATTTTTTATTTATGACTGGGACATAATGTAAATTTTAATCCTTTCATTCACATACTTTCTCATTGATCCATTTGTATATTATAACCAAAGTTTTTAGCTCGTTTTATCATACACTTTTCTTCCTCTGTCTCAAATTTCAACAAAAGTGAATAATTTAGCAATATCTTGTTCATCATTTGTTCAGAATTGCCTTTCAAATGTAGCCTTACAGTGTTCAAAAGCATAACATCTTTTATCCACTTTAAACTTTTCTAATAACTGCATATAGAGAAACCATTGACAAGTATATCCTTCCTTTATCAACCGTCCCTCGGTTTTATCTACTACTGGATATTATTGGGCTGCAAAGAAGTCTTATCATCTTTCATTGTACTGGAGATAAATACACTCAACAGTAGCTATGAATGCACTTATCTCCAGTACAATGAAAATTAATAAGACATCTTTGCAGTCCAACAATATTATTTGCTAATAGATGCTATGGACTGCAAAGAAATCTTATTAATTTTCATTGTACTGGAGATAAATGCACACATAACTACTGTTGAAAGATTATTGTTGAAGTAATTCAGACTGGATATGCTACATTTGTTCCTTTCCCCACAGATGTTCCATTTATTAGAAACCAAAACCACAGAAGATTATATTGATTTGCTTTAAATTTTGTGCTAAAGTACAATGCAAATGCTTCATTTTGGTTTAGCACATTGTATGAACTATTGTGGTATATTCTGCACAATTTAGTTAACCAAATCAAGTCTTAGTGAAGTATGATTGATGTTCCTTCCAATCAACACAGTAATAGAAAACAATTTAGGAGTTATACTTAAGCATCCATAAGGTACCTTGTACTTTCTCCATACTACAGTGAATGAAGTAATTTTAAGAGCCAAAATATGTGTGAAATTACATTGGGTAAGAAAAATCATTGCCAAATAAAACTCCATTTTAACATTATTTGATGTTCATACAGTTACATTCTTTTTAACCAATGCAAGCTGATCCACATAGCTCCAATGGTATTTTGAGATTGTGGTGAACAAAGATAATTTCTAATATAAAATCTAAGGACAGCTATGTTGATTGTCTGGTTTTGTGTAAACTGAAATCAAGTTTCAGACTCTCTGGACTTCTGTTTTAGTTGACCAGATTAACCTGTCAGCATCCAAAATCTTCAACCCAAACAATGGGCTTCATCCCATTCTCCAAAGAAGATTTGAAAAATAGAAATGTGTTATCTGAATGCAGTAGTTGTGAAACATCTTTCATTTTGATCAACCAATTTGTCATGTCAACTTACTATAGATACATATTCTTAGAATACACAGAAACCTGAGTGAAATTTATTTCAGGGTTTGATTTCAGCATGCAATCAATAGTCCTATAACTAGATTAGGCTATAGCATAATTACAATCAGTGACTTCCAAGGACTCTCTATATAGGTATAAACCTATTTGCTAAATCTGCAGGGATTTTTTTGATAAGTGAGTCAAGCTTTCTTCTTCCTTGACTTGAAGTTGTTTAAAGAACCTGGCAGCCTTTTACATGGAAAAGGCTACTGGCCTATATCTCAGTTTATGCATGAAAACTCATAGTGTCCATGGATGGGGTTTGCTTTTCAGTGAAAAAATGAGGAGCTTCTAACTCATTTGTGCTTGAAAACTGGATGGTCCAGTACCATCAATCTTGTCTCATAGATGTCTTTTACTATGTTTGGAAGAAGATGGAATTCTAACTTCTGCCCTGCCATAAACTTTTCACTGTGACAAGGTCATACTGTCGACAGCCAGCTCGACAGCTAACATGTTGTATCCGGGGATTGAAGTCTGGTTTCGGGACCCGTTCATCTGCGCACATTCATCAGCATAAGGGTATGGTCGTGGTGTAATGGCCGTGTAGAGCATATTATCCACAGTGCGGTAATTGGGATAGTTGGCAATGGATGTTAGTTACCCTGGGATGACTGTTAGTGAACGGCTATCAATCCTAATGGAAGCAACCACCTCTAATGGAAGGAGATTGGTTGGTTGCTGGCATGGGGCGTTTCAGTGATTAAAACATGTATTTAATGGGGAATTGGGAAAGCAGCAGTAGCGCTGGCTTTGAATCGTTACCTGACTTCTGAGCTTCATACTGAGTGAACCAATTAACCCAATATTGGTGTAATATTGGTTTTTCTCTGGCGTGGTTCAATCTGAAGTCCTACACATACCATGCATAATTATTTTAAATTTACATTTATACTTGTGACGATAATACACATCTCTAAGGCTGTGTGTGGCCCTTGGCCCCATTTTGCATGTCCAATTTCAAGTAATTTTATCAGTTCTGCAAAGCAATGTTATGGACCTCTCTCAAAAATTAACTTTTCTGGCAGCCAGATGGAGATAGTGGGGAGGAATATGGGGAAGAAAGGACGTAGCCACAACAGAGAAAATAAAACACTAGAAAGTGAAATGGATCAGGGCAATTATCTTAGTCACCCTCAATTGACTGATGATCCCTAATAGATTATCCTTGCTGAAAAATGTCTCTTAACTGAAAAAAAAATTCCTTGCCTCTAAGATAAAAATAAAAGAGAAAAGAGAAAGAATGTTGCTCTAACTTGTCTCACCAGGCTTGTTTCTGGACTATCTCTGGGAATATGAATACTAAAAAAATTGCTTTGTTATTTGTGTGAGAAATGAGGGTAGAATGCTCATCGTTCTGATAAGAATCATGGGACGTCTCATAAAAACATGCCAGCAGATGTTTGTTTCAAGTAGTTGCACAATGGGAAAATAGGACAGTTTGAGCAATTAAAATGAAATCAAACCCTTCAGAGGATCACATTGCAGGGCTTATTCCACAACAAACTTTCTCCAGATGTGTTGGGTTGAGTATGTTGCTTTAAAAAATGCAGCTCTTTTTTTAACCAGACAATAACTTCATCTGCCTTGTCATGTAATTTATCCAGGTGTCGCTAGAGTTCCTTTGTTCTGGAGTCCAGATTTATAGCCAGGTATTCTAATTAGTTTAAGAGTTCCCTTCTCACTTGTGCTTCCTGTGTATGTTTGGAAACTAGCAAACAAGCATTTCCAGGTGACATTGTTCTGTACATTTCTGCAAACACTGGCCTTCATTCTTCCTTTCCCAAGATGGGGGAGGAGGAGAAACCAAAAGTTAAAAATGTTACATTGTTTGGAGGTGGGGAGGGAAAATAAACACCAAATCAAATTGTAAAAGAAATGTCCGTTAAAGGTACAAGTAAATTCTTTTTGCCTGAATCATAGTTTCATTCCCCAAGCTAAATATTGCCTTCTATGATTTTCCACGATCCAGTCGTGGACATAAAAGTCTGAACAAATGCTTTAAAAGTATCCTGGGAAAATGTGGTAGAGATATTGCTTACCATATTTTTTTGGACTATAACATGCTCCAGACCAGTCGTCACCAACCAGTGGTCCGTGGACCATTGCTGGTCCACAAGAAAATTTTGGTATATCCACAGAAAAATTATTTGCATTTTTTATATTGCACTAAATACTATTTTTTTAAAAAAAAATCATATTAGTGGTCTGCTTGATTTAAAGTTATGAATTTAATGGTCCCTGAGGTTCAAAAGGTTGGTGACCCCGGCTCCAGACTATAAGATGCAGCTACCTTTTTGTGGGAAGGAAAACAAGAAAAAAAAATCTGTCTCTGCCTCCCAGCAATTTTCCTCCTTGCAGCAAACAACCTGTTTCAGTTTCAGTTTCAGTTTCAACACAGCCTGATTAGCACAAGAAAAAAAATCTGCCTCTGCCTCCCGGCAATTTGCTTCCTTGCAGCAAATAGCAGAAGCCAATGGGGTGCGCGGAAGCAGCAATTGTCAGCAATCTCTCCAGCCTGAAACAGCTAATGGTTGGGAGGCCGATCCAACTGACAACCAATTGCTTGTGCTAATCAGACTGTGCTGAAGCTGAAACAGGCTGTTTGCTGCAAGGAGGAAAATTGCTGGGAGGCAGAGTCCAAAGGGTAGGAGGACAGTGGGTGGGCGGGGCTGTATTAGATGTATGAGATGCCCCAAAATTTCCACCTTCTTTTAGGGGGTGTTTTATACTTTGAAAAATATGATAAATGTTTGAGGAGAATAGCTGTGGTGAAGGCATATACTTCTTTTCTCCAATCTGCCTACTGATAGCTACGCTCAAGGAGGTTTCTGAATCAAATAGGTCCATCCTTCCTAATGTTCAAATGTTTATTCCGATTATTTGCTGAAAAAAAATCTGGTTTACCCAAAATTATTGCCTTGGGAGAGGAAAGTATGTGCCTATTTTTTAAACAGTGATATGTTTTCCTCGGGTTATAGGAAGGTCTTACTCTGTTATGTTTGATGATCCTGATTGCTATAGGCTACTTAAACTCAGGTTCATTTGGCCATAAATCAAGAATGTTTCAGCTTTCTCTGTTTGAACTAGTAATTTTGAACCTAGATACTCCAGTTGAGAAGGTCACAGATAGCAGGTTATCTGAAACTTCAGAATAGATAATTTGCTTACAAAATTGTGCAGAATTGGGATAGGAACATTGAAATTCACTTGGCTGTAGGTCTTGAATATTATGTGCCTTAGTCTTCAGTGTAAAGTCTGCTTGAAATGTGCCTGAAACTCAAGAAAGCACTGTAGGTTATTAATTACTATAGCAATCCTTTTTCATAACTTGTGATTATTTTTAAGATTTTGGTCAGGTTTCTCTTGATCAGGTCCTATGAGAATCTTTTATAGATTGGGAACTCGGGAAGCTAAAACTGATGAGCCGACAGCCCATAATGTCCCTATACTGTATTGTTATATCAATGTATGGCTGATCCTTAGACGGAATGTTCACTTAGTGAAATTACTCTCTGTTTCTTTTTAATTGCACTTCTCTTCTTTATAAAATTAGTGGTGCATGATGGTATTTCATGCATCTGATTAAGTAAAGCATCATGCAGAAAAGCTAAAAATGTGCAAAAGATGAACAATGTGGTTTGCTTCTTGGGTGGAATCAATTTTGTGTGGCTTTGGATGGGTTTTGGTCTGGGTGACCCAGCCCAGCCCAGCCCAGCCCAACCAAACCAAACCTTGAAACCTATTCTAGATTTGCCAAAGATGGTTTTTAGACTGATATTGCAGGGTAAAAATACCAGTGCCTTCCTTCGATGCCATTTCTGTGAAGTCCACCAGGTCATGTCCACCACTGATTTTCCATCATTCCTTGCTTCCTCTCCATGCCATGTCCCTACTTAAATTCAGGCAAACCCTTACAAAATCAGTCCATATTCCTCTGTCCCTTCCCCTCATTGTCTCAGCATCTTCCTTGCCCTTAGCATCTGCAGTAAAGGAAAAAACATTTACAGATGTTTTTACATTTACATTTACATCAGGTTCAGATGTTAGACAAATCGATCAGAACAGGAGGCAGAATTCAGCAAAGCCCCCCAAAAGTAAAACTTGAAGCAGCCAATCAACTGCAGGACTTTTTTCCCCCTTTGTATGAGGCGAGTTGGTAAAAGGGGAGGTATCCAGTCATATTTATTAACTTCCATCAGAAGGGAAGCTTTTTGGGTTGGCCTTAATTAGCTGTAGGCCACTCACCCTTATCCTGGATTAGCATTGATGAATCAGAAGAAAGAACCATGTTCAAAAATGTGGAACTACATGATGATAATGGTGATGATTCAGTACAGTTATTTTGATTATTCTTTTTTGCTATTTTATTCTTCCTGTATGTATGTGGGATTATTGCTGTTTTTAGAAATACCGGCTTCAATTTTTACTTCTCCCATTTCCTTTTCAGGCTAAACTGATTGCTTAACTCTTAATATACATAATAAGCAACTATATCTTATTATACTGCTATATCATTCTGCCAGGAAAGTAGTTTAACAACCCTAGTAATTCTGATGCTATAAAAAGAAAGATAGAATGAAAGTAGAGGGATTTTCTTTTTTTTATATGCATAATTCTTAAGAATTTTAGTTAAATAGAAGTCAAAGAAAAAGAAAAAAAGGAGTGCAAGAAAAAAATATTAAAGTTATGAAATACAATGACTTCCTTCTCCTCAATAGATAATTAAAATTCTCTAATTCTTCCTCTCTTTTAGATATTATAAAATTCCCTTCAGACCCTCACTTAATCCCCATCTTTTTAAATCTTAAAACCCATAAATCATCATATTGTATATCTCATTTCTTCTTTTGGCAAAGAGTCAACGGAACAGGAGTACAGTCTGTTTTCTTCCTACAGAATAAAGCACAATGAGAAAATATGTTCCCGAGTGATGGTGGGAGCCTACAGACTGATCCCTTTCCCCATACATTTTGGGAGGTTTTTAACAGTAGAGATTATAGGGTAGCACCCTAGAGACCCCACTTGAGGGACCTGGAGGGATCAGCCTCTGCAACCTCCTTTTTTTTACTATCCACGGGATGCTAACAAAAGCTTATGTCACAATATGCTGGGCTAAAATGCAGGTGGCTGTTTTGTGATTCAGTGTCTGGTCTGACCCTGGGCAAATTGTTTTACTCAGTGAACCACATGGCAGTTAATCATAGGATTAGTGTATTCATGAACACAGCTTCATTTTTGGTCCTGTAGAGTTGGGGTGTGTGGGCAAGTCCTGTTTTAATGCCCCTGTAGTTATGCTGCTAAATAGCAGTGGCAATTGCCAAGAAGCAGTCAGCATTTTGGGTGGAAAATAACCAACAGGCTTTTTAACTTACAGTTATGCTTAACACGTTTAAATACTGCATTTCTTTCTGAGCGCTGGGACACTGTCAGCCTTAGAAGTCACAGCCTAGCCTTTTGTGTGTGTGTGTGTGTGTGTGTGTGTGTTGGGGGGGGGGAGGGAAAAATCTCACCATCTCTCCCATTGCAGCTCTTGGCTGCCTGCAAATATATTTTTTTAAACAATAAGCATAACATACAGTATGAATGAAAATAAAACTTCTGCTAACCAAAGAGGGCTTTGGTTAGCAGATATCATGCAGGCTTCAGTACATTTTAAAATACTTTTCCCAACTTCCTTGTATTATTCCCCTCTACTATATTTTGATGTAAATCTGGTTGGAAGCAAGCTAATCAAAAGACATGGCCCATTTTACAAAAGGAGAAATTTGGCCTGAAAAGTAGCAGCCATTAGGAGGCTAAAATTTGCTCTGGATTTGTTATTCAAATTGCACTGTGTTCCAGTATGAAAGCCTTCACAGAATCATTTTCCTTGAACATCTAATTGCTCTAATTCTCACAATGATCAGAAAATGATATCTTTTACAACAGCTATGTTGGCCAGGCTCAGATTTTGCTCCTGATGAATTTTTCTCCCTTTCCTCTGATAGCATCCTGGCAGAGTGCTTTTAGCACCTTTAGCAACTAGTATGGAAAGACACATGAGGAGGTGGGAGAAAAATTAGTCCTGTGTTTTCTATTGAAAACACGTCCCTATTGTGTGGGACGTGTCGATCAGAAGGTCAGCAGTTCAGTTGTTTGAATCCCCTAGTGCCACTTAATGGGGTGAGCTCCCATTACTCGTCCCAGCTTCTACCAACCTAGTAGTTCAAAAGCACATAAAAATGCAAGCTGAAAAATAGGGACCATCATTGGTGGGAAGGTAACAGCATTCTGTGCACCTTTGCTGTTTAGTCATGCTGGCCATATGACTACAAAGATGTCTTTGGACAGCACTGGCTCTTAGACATTGAAATGGAGATGAGCACTTCCCCCTAGTGTTGGGAATGACTAGCACATAGATGTGAGGGGAACCTTTACCATTACCTTTTATCAATAGTACTGCCTACTGGAATGTATCTGAATTTGAGACATGCTTAAAATTCTGGGGACGGGACCTCAGAATCAGCAGTTGTTGGAACTTTCACTTTCCACTTTCCTTATTTAGGTCAATAGAGTTGAACAGGTCATCTCCAGCTGCCAGAACTCATACATTCTTATCAGAAGTACTAGCACTTTCAAGTATTGCTGAAGTCATTTATCCTGTCACAGACTGAAGGTAGGAGAGAAATGGCTTGGCAAATCAGCTGCGCTATAGTTAAAGGAATAATGTCAAACTGATGGAAGCTTAGAAGCTTGAATTTGGGATACATAATTCTTTAATTGACATTCCTTCCTTTGTATTCAGATTTGGTTTTGCTGTATAAACAAAGTCTAGATCAGGAATAGCAATGTGTTTGACCAAATCAATTTCTAGTACAGAATAGAAAGCATATCCTAAATAAATTTTATAACAGTTGGGTTGTAGAGTAAGTATTTGCTGCTGGAGCATGAGCATAAAAATATGTAGGCAAAATTGGCATAAATATGCCTTAAAAATTTACAAATTAAACTCAAAACACACTGACAATCAAATACTAATTATTAATAATATAAAAGTGTCAAGTTTTGCAAAATTAGACTAAGGGTGTTTTAAAAACTTCTATAAACATTTGTAGAAATTAGTAGCAAAACTTCATTACATAGTTGAACAGTGTGGATGGCATTCTTTGAACAATTTAAGCAGTAATAATATCGGGGATGGAAAATGTACTTGGACAGATAGAAAGTTGCATAGCCTAGACAATGGTTATCATTGGCAACATTAGAATACAGTTAAAAAGCAGTATTGCAGGCTAACTCTGCTTAAATTTGGGAGTTTGATCCTCAAGTAGTAGTGGGTTTCAATTTCGGCCACTATCGGTTTGCTCATGGGTTCTGCACATGTGCAGAGACATCCGGGCAGGTGGGCAGAGCCTCTAATCACTGCTGCTCCCAGTTTGTCTGATTCAGGGCGAACCTGTAGCAACCCACCACTCTTCTGAGGGAGCTCAAAGTTGTCTCAGTGTCGGGCCTGTTCCAACTCATTTAGAAAAGATAAGGCTTTAACTGCCTTTAGTAAAGGCATAACTTTACTAAAGACAAGTGGTTGCAAGCTAGGAAAAAAGTATATCTGAGGTCTGCATGAAATTTCTGCCAGTTACTTTTCCCCCTTTTCCAGACTGCCTCCCCTGTTATCTGTTTAGTGTCCAATGAGAGTCAAACAAATTGTTTAGGGTAACAGTTCTGATTCTTGGCAGGCTCCATGATGCTCCACATCCCATTCCTACACTTGTGACCTTTGGGTCAGCCAGCCAATGTCTCTGTCAAGCATTCAATATAGTTTTGGTTAATGGTCTTTCTCCCTCCAGTTTGGCATCAGCGAAGCACAGAGGAGGTGAAGCAGGATAGCAGCACTGACACTCAGCCTTCCATCCTTCTGAAGTTGGTAAAATGAGTACCGAAATTGTTGGGGGAAATATGCTGACTTTGTAAACCACTCAGAGGGTGATGTAAAGCACTATGGAGGGGTATATGTAAGTCTAAGTTCTACCTCCAGTGTGGTTATTCATTATACCTTGTATACACATTGTGTACTCTAGCAGGGGTCTCCAACCTTGGCACCTTTAAGATTTGTGGACTTCAACTCCCAGAATTCCTCAGCCAGCAAAGCTGTGAGTTGAAGTCCACAAGTCTTAAAGTTGCTAAGGTTGGAGATTGTATTGTAGCACTGAAAAAAAAAGAATCTTCCTTTTTCTTTCTGTTGCTTTGACATTAAATTTTGAAAGCTGCCACCACCAAAGGAGTAATGCAGTAGTTAGGTTATGTAATACTACTATTTAGAACAAATTAGGCCCATTCACTGTGAGTATAAGCCAGAGATCAGCAGGAAAAACTAACTAGACTTGATTTTTTTTAAAAAAATCAAGCAAGCAACAATAAAAGATAATTTCCAAGTCCTTATCAGAATGTACAGTTATCTATATGCTGTAGAGCAGGGGTCTCCAACCCTGGCAACTTTAAGCCTGGAGGACTTCAACTCTCAGAATTCTAGAAGTTGAAGTCTTCGAGGATTAAAGTTGCCAAGGTTGGAAACCCCTGCTGTAGAGCCAAACTTCACTTGGAAGAATCCTTTTTAGTGTCATGCCCACTGGTGTTGCTGAAGAGGACTCGGATTCACCAGCAGAGCCTGGCTTGAGCTCTGCCCCTCCCCAGACTTCTTCTGCTGTTGGCTTAGATACGGGGGGGTTGGATCAGCCTAG
>JANHFP010002642.1:25029-37860 GCA_032468135.1 Calamaria suluensis | reverse complement strand
CCGGGGTCCCCGGGGGGGGGGAGTCCCCGCAGCCCACCTGCTTGGATATGCCTCAGAATACACGCGCCTACACCCACCCCATGCAAATGTCGGCATCACCTCCAGTGTCCCGGCCACGATCGCTCGGGAGAGCCGGGCGATGTCAGACTTCATTGGGGGGTGGGGCGATGGCCACGGCCTCTCCCTCTTCTCAGGTGGCGGCTGCGACACCCGGGGCGCAGAAGCCCCTGCAACGGGCTCTGCTTTGGGGGCAGCACTTTGCACTTGGCTTCGGTGGGATCCTAGCCCTGCTTTCCTGGCTTCCGGCTGCCTCCTCCATGTCCAGCAGGGGGCGCCCAAGGCCCAGCCGAGTCCCATCCCGGTTCCGTTGGCTCAAACTGCGGCTGGCAGGTCAGAGGAGTCCCCGAGTGAGGATGTTCCCTTAGATGGCATGCAAGTGATGTTGGGGAAGAGGCACATCGGCTGTACTGGATAAGACCAAGATCGAACTGAATGTGGATTTAAAAATGATGAGCTAACAATGATAAGGAAAACATCTTTATATTAGATATTCACATGATGCTGATTGAGGTGTTAATAATTAAAAGGGACATATGAATAACAAACTAGAAGAATAGAATGTAGAATAGAACAGAATTCTTTCTTGGCCAAGTGTGATTGGACGCACAAAAAATTGTCTTTGGTACATAGGCTCTCAGTGTACATAAAAGAAAGATACGTTCACCAAGAATCATCAGGTACAACAACACTTTATTGTAGGGTACAGAGAGGCAATCAAATCATATTAGGAAACAGCCAGTACAAATCATAAGGATACAAGCAACAAAGTTACAGCCATTACAGCCCTAAGCGGGTGGAGATGGGTGATGGGAACGACAAGAAGATTAATAGTGATGCATAATTGGTGAATAGTTTGACAGTGTTGAGGGAATTGTTTGTTTAGCAGAGTGATGCTGTTTGGGGAAAAACTGTCCTTGTGTCTAGTTGTTCTGGTATGCAGTTCTCTACACTGTCGTTTTGAGGGTAGGAGGTGAAATAGTTTATGTCCAGAACACGAGGGTTCTGTAGATATTTCCACAGCCCTCTTTTTGACTTGTGCAAGTATGCAGATCCTCAATGGAAGGCAGGTTGGTAGCCATAGTTTTCTCTGCAGTGATTTAGATAATGTTTCCCTATTGGATTTATAAAAAAATAGATGTCATTATCTCTGCTAACCTTTAATGGACTTTTGCTCTACCAGGAACAATGTACCACGGTTCTGTTTATGATTAAGATATGAGAATGGGAAGGAAGGATATGCTGCATTTGAAGAGAAGATTATGCTACAAAAATTGTTTATATTTGTTGTGATAAGGGGGAAGTTACTTCTTCATATTTCCTTTTTCCTCCCCTGACCTGTTTTCTGCAGCTATTTTTTTCTTTTTATTCTCAGATAGTTTTTAATCTTTTAAATCATAATTTCTAGTGGAACCTATACTGTTCTCATCCATTTGTAATCATCCCATGATCTCAGTTTTAAATTAAGGGTTTTATCGGTATTTTATTGACTCTAATAAGCCATATAATATATTAATTTTAAATTTTAAATTTTGTATACAATTGTTTTAAATTGGCTGTAAACCGCCCCGAGTCTACGGAGAGGGACGGTGTAGAAATGCAAACAAACAAACAAACAAACAAACAAACAAACAAACAAACAAAATAAATAACTTGGGGAGGACCTGGGTGCTTCCAGCAGCTTTCTCTGCCTTGCTGAGGTGTCTCTCCTGGCCGCCAGGGGGCAGCAGCGCAGAGCGGCCAGGACCAAATTGGGTGGGGTAATTCTTCCTTTCCAGATGCAGCTTTCTCAGATGCAGAAAACAAGCCAGGTGAGAGCTGAAATAAAGCCACTCCTTTAACCTTTGTTCTGGACACTTTGCATGCTTCTGAGAAGGGGACAAGCTCTTCCTCTAGCCCAGGCTGAAAGAGGGTTACCAAGCCAAGGCTGAGCACAGGATCGGAGCTGGAGGGGACCCAGCCGAGCGGCTGACCAGCCTGTTTTTGAAAACCTCCAGCGATGGAGCGTCCATAAGCCCAGGAGGCAAGCACTGCACATGCATGTGTGTAGCACGCATCTGGTATGCAGCGCCCATGCACAGGCAGCAAACTGGTGGCAACCAGCAGAGGATTTCACCCCTGCCTCTGGGCCCTCTGCAAGGTTGGGGCTGTATTGTTCCACGACAACTCTGGTTATTCACATAGCCTGCATAGTTCTGGCTCTTCTCATGCAGAGATATTTAGTTGACAGGAGAGGAAGGAATGGGCGAGGCATAGCCCACCCACTCTGGGGCACTCAGGGTTCCCCCAGGCTGCTTAATATTGCTATGCAGTTGCTGGGAGAGGTTGTCCATAGCTGAGGGACGGGTCTCCTGGGACAGGTGAACGTGGAGGCAGGTAAAGCTGATGATGGTGACAGTGGGTGGAGCTGAAGGAGAGTCCCCAAAGACAGGAAAGGAAAGCAAAGGAGGGCATAGTAAGAACCCAAACCAGCAGCAGCTGAAATGTCAGCATTCCCGAAAACCCCTCACTCTGTTTATCTCCTATCCTGGTGATGATGGTCATCAATCCACATTTATTTATTTATTTGTATCCTGCCTTTTTTTAATTTTTATAAATAGTTCAAGGTGGTGAACATATCCAGCACACCTTCCTCCTCCTCTTTTCCCCAGAACAACACCCCTGCGAGTGGTAGAGAAGCCACAAGATCCCTTTTGGCTTCTCTCAGTGCCAGAAGCTTTTTTCCTTGAATATTGTCATGGCTGCCATGGGAGTTGAGGGTTGCTTGCCACAGGGGCCTGGGAGCTGAAAAGGGCTTCTGGGAAGGGAGAAGGCAGGGAGGGCCCTGGGCCTGGTGCTCCCGACTCACCTTGCCCGGGCATTCCTGTGCAGGCAGGAGTCCCCCTTTGGGGAAGCAAGAGACAGGCAGAAGGGAGAGGTTGCAGGATCAACCTGGCAGGGCAAGAGAATTGCTCACAGGATGGAGGGAGGACTGAGACTTGCTTCAGAGAAGCGGGCTTAGCTGTGAATGCCATCTTACTCTGGTGCCAGCTGTCACCAGACATGCCAGGCCTTCCTGGTACTGCAGGCTGCTTGTCCCAGTGAAAGGCTCTGAGACAATGGGCCGTTCTCTGAAGCTGGCATCTGACCAGGAGGAGGAGGAGGAGGAGGAGGAGGAGGAGGACCCTCCTGCCCTCCAGACCTGATGTCCAGGGAAGGAGAATGCAGAGCCATGTTGCTAGGAGAGGGTGTAGGAGGGGCTGTTTGCAGCAGCATCTTCAAAGGAGACCCTTTTTCTCCTGCCTGCAGGAGGCCCCCCCCCCCCGGCTTGGCCTTCTCTCCAGCAGTGCCTCTTTCTGCATTTGGCCCATGGCCGGCCAGCAACAAGATGAGAGCCGCTTTTCCCAGGGACCAGCAGGGCAGTTCCGCACTCTCCTCGTCTCCATTTTCCCAAGGCTTGGGGAGAGAGAATCCCCTGTTGCCTGGTCTCTACTGTGGAAAGGAAACTTTACCCTCAGGAGCTCAGAGCCACACCGGGGCCCTTCCTGGCATGACCCAGGCAGCCTGGAGCAAGAGTCCCACCAGCGTGTGAGGCAGAAATTGAGCAGGAAAGGTTCACGGATGCAGGGGGGAGGTCAGCTTCAGCAGCAGCACCCAACCCCGAGGGCCGCCCTCCTGAGGCTGGGAGCAGCTTTCAGCCCACGAGGGGATCACATTTGACTCCTGGCCTAGGCACTCCTGGCCACTTCGTCAGTGGGAGTCTTTTCCCAATTGAAAAAAAGAACCTGAAATAAAATCCCCGCAGCACTTTGTTTCTATAGAAAAGCAGAGTGGTTTAGAAATGCATTGTTTCCAAAGTCAAGCAGACAGGGAAGTGTTTCTACTTGGCAAAGCCTGCAGGCAGACAAGCTGCAGCCTTCCCTGGGCAACGGATGGGAAGCGGCTCTCAGCTGCCGGACGTCCCACTCCTGGGAAAACCACGCTCACAAGCGGGAAGAGCCACGCCTGATCAGCAAACTGGGAAGAAGCAGGGAAGAAAACAGTGGGGCAGCTCAGGTAGAGGCACCGCAGTGAGGTGGGGAGGTGGGGAAGGAAGGGGCCGCCAGGCAGGGTTCAGGCTGGCCTCAAGCCCCAGCCCCACTGAACTTCAGGGCCCCAGGAGTGGACTAAGTGGCTGCTGGCCTGGGCTTCTCCTCTGGCATCTGTTTCAGCTCCAGTGACAACCAGTGACCCCCCCCCCATCATCTTTCAAAGGGGGCCTCCTCCCTCCCTCCCTCCCTCCCTCATTGCCAGATGTTGCCCAACTGTCACACTTCAGGAGTTTCGATGCTTCCATTGGAACGTGAGTGGCTCCAAATCCAGGAAGCAGCCGGTAGTCAAACAAACATTTTCCATCAATAAATTTCATGATGTGGCCTATAAGCCCATGTTTCAGCCACATCTCCCAGACGTGTGGATTTCCCCTGGATTTCCTGGCACTTGGACAGCCCGGCAGCCCCAAGCCAAGCCCTGCAGGGAGAAGCTGCTCCCACTGCTTCTTTCAAAGAATTCTGGGAGGGTTCCGGGGGGGGGGGCGGCTTGCGTCCAGGATGTGTTGCCCCTCCCCTGAGCCATTTCAGAAAAGCACTGAGAGCTGATCTGTTTGAGAGGATATTCTAGGCAGCCTCTGTTTTTATTCCTGAGCTGTTTCATGTCTGGGTTGTATTCTGTTAGTTACCTGCCTCAAATGTTTCAGACTGTTATCTGCCAAGGGCTGTTTCACTGGTGTAATAATACATAAGCGTGCCAGGCTGCTGCCAAGGGGCTCTCCCAGAGGGTGGGAAAGCTGGTGGGGCAGCTCTGGGAGAGGGAGGCTAGACGTCCCCACTGGGCAGTGCTCTCCTGCAGTGGGCCTGGGAGGGTTTGTGGGCTAAGAGGGGCTGGCCGAAGAGGGGCTGGGTTTGTGGAGCTGCCCTGGTTAGAGTTGGAGGTGTGGGCCAGTCTGAGGGTCAATGACTTTGCATTGTCAAGTAGGAAAGGGGCCCTGGGGGCTCCACTCATGGCCTCCTTAAGGGGCCCAGAGGATGGCCTGGAGAGGACGGTATCAAGGTAAGGGTGTCGAACAACACCTTGGAGGGCCACAGTACAATTCAGCAGGTCCGTGAATGCTGGGAGGGTGCAGAACTGAAGACCTGCAAATGTGCTGCCTGCAGTCCCGTTCCTGAAAATGCTCACGACTGTCGGGCTGGGTTGGCATGTGAGGAGGACATACGGAGCGCAGGCCGAGCAAGGGCAAAGCCCGTGTTGCAGCTGCTCAACAGTTGACGCGGTCCTGGGCTGCGTTAAGAGCAGCGGTGCCCAGACCACAGGAGGCCATTGTTCTATTGGACCCGATGCTGCTTTGCAAACTGGAAGAGGGCAGGGAGGGCTTCAGAGGGCCACTCCCGGGGCAATTGGGGTTTGGAGACAGAGTCCTGCCAGGAGCACTTAGAGCAGCCGACCATCTTCGGCTTGAGCAGGCCACAAAAGCTGCCTCTTCTCCCTCGACACTGGAGATTTCGGCTCGGTCTCGGGAGGGATTTTCGCTTGGGAATTGCTGCGAAGCCATGTAAAAATCTTGCAGGGATGCGCTCCCCTTGCGGGAGGTTTCCAAATAGGGGCTGAACACCTGTAAGGGAAAGCCTAGCAGATGCCTGCACTGGGTGACCTACAGCTTCTCTTTTACCTGTCAGTTCTTTAGTTCTTCCAGGGCTTCTTGGACCTCAGGCGAGCAGCATAAGTCTAGAAAAGAAAGCCGGTCCCACGGTGGTCCTCCATATGAAATACGTCCACCCCAAATTCTATCATGCTCAGTAGTGGCACATTTCCCATACCTTCCCTTTGCACACCTGAGCATCGTGCAGAGTTAGCCAAGTTTCTTGGCATGGCATTTGGGAAAGGAACCAATGTTTGTGTGTTCTCCAGCCCAGAAGCTCACAAGGAAGCCGCCCGCAAGTCCAGTCCTGCTCAGAGCTCAGGGGGCTGCTTGGTGGAGCACTTTGTACAGCACCCAGTAGAAGATGTTGAAGACCAGGAAAGTGAAGGGGAAGGCGGCTCGGGAGACGGTGTCGATGCGCCTGGCCCGCTCCACGTAGCGCCTCCGCAGCATTTCTCCTTCTTGCAGGAGGGAGGCTGGCGTGGAGGGGCTGTAGATGGGGCTTTCCATGGCCGCCCCACTTTTCATGTGCTGCAGACAATGGCCCAGTCCATAGCCCTGGAAGTAGAAGCGGCTCTCGCGCACCACCTCTTCTTCCTGGGGAGGGGGAGGCAAGGGTAAGGGGGGTTGCCGGCTGCTGGCCAGGCTAGGACGCCAATGCCATACGGTTCAGGGCTGCATTTGTTGGCAGGGATGAAGCCATGGAATCTTGCCAGCTGAGCCTGCTTTCCCTTCCCTTGACTTGCCTCTTCTGACCGGGGGAGGCAAGCGGGACTTTTCCCCAAGTTATTTTCCCCCAGTCTGGGCTCCAGTCTCCCTGATCTCATGGGTGCCCTGTTGGCGGCTCTTCTCCCTCCCCTTCAGGGGCGCTCCCTTACCCCTCCACCTCTGCCTCCGCACTGCCCTTCTTGCTCACCATCCTCTGCCGCCGTTGGCTCCGCCGCAGACGCAAGAGCTCCTTATGCTGGCGCGAGACAAAGTTGACCGCTGCGTATTCCAGCAGGGCAGCGAAGACGAAGAGCAGGCAGACAGCCATCCAGATATCAATGGCTTTGACGTAGGAGACCTGCCGAGGAGAGGGGCATGGGCAAGAGGCTCCCCAGACCACCTTGGCTGTTGCCTAAGCAACCCCTTCCCCAAGTTCAGCACTGCTTCCAGTAGTTCTGACTATCTGTTTTTGGGGGGCAGCTCTGCTTCTGTTGCAGCCCCCAAGAAAGCACCAAATAGACTTTCTAAAACGCTTCTCATTTGGCACAGCAAGGCCTGTTCCCTCCCTCGTGCTGGGCAGGCCCCAAGATGCCAGGAGTGTGATGGTTCTCCTACGGTGAATGTTTGGTAGCTCTTGGTCTTCTCTTGCAAGGACCGGGCAGCCACCCCCAACCTGGTCTCCAGGTTCAGCACCCCAGAGTTAGGGACAGCGCCATTTCTTTACCATTGTGGTTCCTCAGTGGAACTGCATCTACATGGAAGGAAGCATGCAGTGGGGTACCCCAAGGTTTTGTCTTGGGCCCAGCTCTCTTCAACATCTTCACAAACTCTTTGGATGAGGGGATACATGGGGACCTCATAAAATCTGCAGATGACACCAAGCTGGTAGTAATAGCCAATACTCCAGAAGTTAGGCTTAAGATACAGAAGGATCTTGATAGACTTGAACATTGGGTGCTAACTAGCAAAATAAAATTCAGTTGTGAAAAAAGCATGGTTCTACATTTAGGCAAGAAAAACCAAGCACACAGGTATAGTATAGGTGGCACCTGACTCAATTGTAGTAACTGTGAGAGGGCTTCAAACTGTGCACTTTGAATACTGTGTCCAATTTTGGTCACAATGTAAGAAAGATATTGAGATTATAGACAGAATGCAGATAATATGATTAGGGGACTGGAGGCTAAAACATGAAGAATAATTGCAGGAACTGGATATGTCTAGTGTAACAAGGAGAAGGACTAGAAGTGACATGATAGCATCTTTCAATATCTTCCACATAGAAGGTGGGGTTCAACTCCCAAAGCACCTGAGGGAAGGACAAGAAGCAACAAATGGACACTTGTCAAGAGAGCCAACCAGAACTAAGGAGAAATTTCCTGGCCCTGAGAATGATTAAACAGTGGAAAGTGTTGCCTGTGGAAACTCTGGGTTTTTTCCATCACTGGAGGGTTTGAAGAAAGATTCATGACTTTACCTACTTTGGGTTATGAAATTTCTGCAAGGAGACAACCCAGCTGAGAGAGCACCCAGGACCCCTCAGATTGACAGACAGCTGTCAGTCCAGAATGGTCTCAGGTCTCCTGCTTGAACATCTCTGTTATCTGCTTATTCTGTCCCCAAGTGAAGCCAGTGATGGCTGCAGGGACTGGATAAATAGGAGGACCAGGCCAGGACCAGACCTTCCTGGAATTCCCTGTCTGCCTCCTGGGAGCGCACACTCACATTCAGAGGTTGAGTCCCCTCCCCCCTGATTCTCCTCAATAAGACCCCCTTGGCCACCTGCCAAAGGTGTAGTTTAACCGTGGCTTTTTCCTTTGGACATATAAATAGTCTGAACAGATGGGAGGCAGATGCTAGAAGAGATGGGGAGGGAGGGAGGGAGGGAGCCCCTCCCCCCCCAGCAAGAGAGGAGAAGGAAGAAATGGGACTTCTCTTTGCAAGCTCAGTTGGCGAATGCTCTGATCCAGATGAGGCTAGAAATCTCGGAAGGACGGCTTTCTCCTCCTTTTGGTGAGCCAAAGACAGAAATAGTCATGGGAAGGACTCCTTGTCAGGCCTGCAGTGCTGGGCATCTAAATCTTACCTAAATCCGTTTTACTCAGTCTGAAACGCCCTCTTGATGCTGCTGGCCTTAAGAGGCATCATGAGCTGCTGTGTTGTTCCTGCCCCATTTCCTCTGATACGACCTCCCTGTCCCACCTCTAGGCAGCAATGCTGGGAAGCCCTTGGAAAGCCAAACACACGTCCTGCCCGCCCAGGGACTCAGGTGCTGGGAAGGTGCTCCAGGATCCCCTGCCGTGGGCCCTGACCTTAGGCAAGGATGCGCGAGACCCTGCACTCTGGGTGGTCATTGTCAGCACAGTGGTGATGCCCAGCCCCACCCGGGCTGGTGCAGCATCCATGTTGATCCAAAAGGAGACCCAAGAAAGGATGACAATCAGCAGGCTTGGGATGTACATCTGGATCAGGTAGTAGCCCATCTGCCTCTTCAGGTGGAACTTTACTTCGATGCAGGTGAACTGCCCTGGAGAGAAGGAAGAGAAAGAGGTGAGCTGCAGCAGAGCCTGTCACCTGTGGGCCCTTTTCCGGAGGGGCACCTTGAAAAGCACAGGAGAGATTCCAATGGGGGATGTGATGTTTGGCAATGGAGGGGTGCAAGAGGTGTGGTCTAGGACTGGGGGGGGGCAAGGGAAGAGGGTACCTTATTCTGTCCAAGCCATGATAGCAGGTGGAGATAGTCAGAAGCGAAGGGTGGAAGGAGCAAGGGAAGACCTGCTTCATTCTCCAGCTCTCTGGGCTCCTCTGTCAGGCCAGGGAATTGGATCTGGAGGGCTCCAGGTGCTGTTACAGGGTTCCAGGTGAGCTTGCAACAGGCCAGCTGCAGCCACAATTTGATTGGGGCTAACACCCCCCCCCCCCGGGTGGTTGGGGGGGAACCACGATCCCAGGACAGGGTGAGGTGGCAACTGTCCTCCATGAAGCCTAATGACTTTCCCAGGCTCTGCTCAGCAGACAATGGAGGGAGACCCTCTGACCTCACATGGCCTGACTTTGATTAAATGGGTCTGTAAAAGCTGGTTCTCTCCCCAAGCCTTGGACTTCATATGGGGTGTTTGGTATATCAGAAGCTGTTTTCTAGGGTTTTTTTTGGTGTTTCCTTTTTTCCCCTCTTTGTATCATATTGTTTTATGCTGTATGCTTGCCTAGAGTTGTGATAAAGTCAGACAGAGAATGGGTGGGTGAGTGGGTGGGATGGATGGATGGATGGATGGATGGATGGATGGATGGGATGGATGAAGGCTCTGTGAAAAGCACTGAGCCTCCTCCCACCAGACAGATCTGGTCACCTGTGTTGTAGGATTTGGTGCAATAGCCCAGATCTTTCTCATCCCGCAGAATAAACTGAGGGAGTGTCAAGCCTTCGGCCACCTGCACAGCATCCTGCTTCTTCTCCCACTCAAAGATCAAGTCATTCATGGTGTAACCAACTGCAAGGCAAGCAGAGACAGGCAGCGCAAGGAACCCAGAGAAGAGGCAGAGCAGAGGCACCTGTCACTCCGCATGGAGCCAGCCCTTCTCCACCTTTCATTGCTCTTCCAATGTAGAGGGACATTGTCCACCTGGCATTCCATTGCTCAGGTTTTCTGACGTGCCCAGGTAACACGGCTTCCTGCTGCATCCTTCTATTGGGCCTTCCAGATCCCTCCTTACTGAACCATCTATTAGCTACCCTCATCTAGCTGTAGCTTCAAACCAGGTTCTGAGTTTGTGCAATGCACTGAGTTATATGCTGAGCACCCCACAGAATGGTTAAGCCACCAGAATGATCCAAGATTACTGTTAATGAAGCTCATCATATTGTGCAAACCCAACCGCTCTACCTAATCATCCTGTGTAAGCCTGTCTACTTACTCCTTGTACCTATGGCTAATTCCCATTGCCCGTCAAGTGAGCATAACTCCAGGAACAGTGGCTCTTATGCACAGCGCCAAGGACTCTGCTTGTGCCAGAGTTAAATAAAAGTACCTACAGCTCTCCAACTGCATGGTGCATGTCTGAACGTCCATAGGGAAGTTCTTGAGATCCATGGGGCAGGAGAGGATAAGAGTCAGCCTGTGGGGAAGAGAAAGAACAGGGCAGTCAAAAAGGACCGTGCTGAGCCTTGTTTTGTGGGTAGCCAGGCTGAACAAGATGTTGTTGAAGCCGATACCTAATGCTATACAGCACACCCCCATTTCTGAAAATGCGCAGAAGCTTGTTGTCTGTCGTGACCTCGTGGAAGTTGGCTCCCTTCTCGTTGGCAAAGAACAGGTCTGGCTTCCAGATGGAGTCCAGCATGGAGGGGTCCAAATCCAGAGAGTCATCAGGGTATTCCCAGTAGGTCAGGCGGGGGTCGTTCCAGTGCTGCCGCAGAAAGACGTTGACCCGATAATCCTGGAAGGGCCAAGAGAAGCCGTCATGGGTGGAGCCGAGGCGAGAGAAGGCTGGCCTGCTGGCAGCCGGGACAAGAACTGCAGCGACGGACAGGTGCCTGGCAGGGAGGGGGCGGAGTGGGGCTTGGAAGGGGCAGCTGCCAGGAGCGGAAGAGGGCGCAGCACAGGGCTCCTCTTCGGCTCCCCTGTCCTCCTTGCTCCTCCGGCACCCCGGCTCTCCAACTGCCATCCTGAAACGGTCCTCCCAGGTCAGAGTAATCTGGGAGAGCTGGCACCTGTCGAGTGGGCCCCTCCCGAACCGGCAGCTTCTGGAAGCCAGAGGTGCCGCGGGGTTCGGCTGGGTTCAGAGGGAACGGTGAGAAGGGCAGGCTAAGACTTACCATGGTTGTTTCTGTGACTGAACCGAAGCTGTTGATGAAGATGTTGCACGTCACGTTGACGGGTGGGCCTGTGAGGAAATTGAAAGAGGACTTGTGTCTGGCAGGTTGTAAAGCGATTGAAGTCTGATGAGGGGTCCCACTTGGACAAGAATGTAGGAGCCATTTGGCTGCATCAGACCGAGGACCGTCCAGGGTCCAGGGGAGAGGCAAATGGCTCTTCCAAGCAGAAGACATCAGCCACACCTGCACTTGCAATCTCAGCTCCCCAACCCAGGCTGGAGGTGAGGTTTTCAAAAGCAAGAGCATCCAGTAGAGCAGTCCTGTCCACTTCCAACAGCCACCCATGAATTTATCCCCTGTGTGAAGCTATCACCCCATTTTGTGGAAATAAATTTCATAGCTCAATGATGCATTGAGGGAACAAATGCTCTCTTTTAGTCTGTCATACATCTGCTCCCATTCAGCTTTACAAAGGGTGTGTCTGTGTTTCCCAGTTCTAATTTTCAGAGATTGAGAAAACCAACTTCTCTCTGTCCAAGTTCATGATGTCATCCATCTTTCCTACACCCTGATTACATTTCCCCTCAGTTGCCTTTTTAAATGTGATTTTCATGAGGTGGAGAACCCATAAAACAGTTTTATGGAAAATCAGGCTGGTGGTCTTCTGAATGCAGAGACCCCTGATACGTCTGTCACATAATCACCCTAATATCTGCATCTCCTCAAGATCTCAAGCAAAGCTCTCCGGGACCTTCCTCTCAGGTGAGTTGACAAGAACAAAGCACAGAGCCTTCTACCTGCAAAGCAGTTGACCCACAACCACACCATGAAGGCCAACTACCTTCTCATCCACCCCCAGCATCATCCTCTCCAGTTGATCCCAGGGAGGAGGGTTGCAGTGGCGAGACCGCTCTTCCATTCCTGGGTCATCATGTTTTCGGAGCACCTTTGTTAGGAGGCGAAGGAAAACATGAAGGTGGTGCTGAGGCCGAGCAGCTCTTTGAAAGGGCGCTTCCCTCCAGGAGGGGTCCAGGGAGCGTGCCTGGAAGGTGCTTTCTGCAGAGACCTGGCCTCTCTCCTCTCCTCTCTCAGAGGGAAGCAAGGCAGCTTTGAAGCGTCACCCTTGTCCGAGGCGCCTCTGGTCCTGCCAGCTCTTGGGATGGCCTGTGCAGAAGCTGCTCCTCCTGGGCGCTGCAGGCCCTTTGCAGGCTGAAGGACGGGGTGGGAAAGATCTCAGGGCAGGGTCTCATTTCACTGCTGCTCAGGGGAATCCAGGTTGTCTTATGTTACCTTTGAAGTTGGGCCTAATGCGAGCGTCGTAGCCCGACGTCCGGCCCATCAGCTTGTCCAGGAAATCGGAGGGAGACATCGGCTGGGGGAGGCTCTGCAGGGCCGATTTAACTTCTTTTCCTGCCACGAATCTGGGGGTGGTGGGGAGGGGAATAGAGCAGGTGTCAGTCTGACAGTCATTGCACATACACGCACCTTCTTCATGGGACGCACACCAAGCAGAAGGCCACATGTGACCTGGTTAATGTATTTTAGAGCAGGGGTCTCCAACCTTGGCGACTTTAAGACTTGTGGACTTTAACTCCCA
>JANHFP010002640.1:29428-42397 GCA_032468135.1 Calamaria suluensis | reverse complement strand
TTCAATCCAATCTTTAATCCAAATTAATACTGCCGACTGGTAGTACGCTTTCCAATTTGGCAGACCAAAGCCCCCTCTCGTTCTAGCATCCTGCATTACAGTTTTATTAATCCTAGATTTTTTCCCTTCCCACACGAATCGTAGCATAATTTTATCTAAATACTGGAATAATGGTTTACCTAATCTCACTGGTAACAATTGAAAAAGGTACAACAGTTTCGGTAATACGTTCATTTTCAGGGTCACTATGCGACCTAACATTGACAGTTGAAGTTTCCCCCACATTTCAAGATCTTTTTCAATTATTTTGACCAACTTGTTGTAGTTGTCTTCCTTCAATTTTTTACACCGTTCAGTTAGCCAGATTCCTAAATATTTCACTTTGGTTGCAATTTTTAAACCTAGTGTGCTTTCTAATTCCATTCTTTGCTTTTTAGAATGGTTTTTGACCAAAATATTTGTTTTTTGTTTAAGTTTAAACCCTGCCACCCTTCCAATTTTTTCTATTTCATTAAGCCAATTTATACCCTTCTCAAGAGGGTCTTCGATAATTAACAGTATTTGCATTTTCAAAAGCCAATTTTAAGAATAGTTCATCATAAGCGTCAGCATTAGAGATTTGGTGCTTTATTGCTTACTGTAATTTATCAATGAATTCAGTGAAGTTTTCAGTAGGGCTTTGTTTTACAGAAGAGAAGGATTTGTTAGGTTTACTAACCTCTTCCACATGCCTAAATGCTTTCATCACACAGACTGTAATAATGGGGCAGGCTTGTGCTGGCGTACCAATGGCCTGATTTAGAACAGTATTAAATTGTCCCACTCCGTATAATTGATCTGGCACCTCCTATAGCCCTCCAGAATTGTTACCATGGACTATAGCATTTTTCTGATATTCAGAGTCCTATACCACATATTGAGCAGCAGTTAGTATCATTCTTATCAAGTCTTTCCAATCCTGGGGTATCATTCTATATCCTCCCCCTAAAGCTTCCATGATACCAAGGCAGTAGGAAGAATGCATTCCATAATCTTGAATGCTCTTTTTTAATTCCCTAACAACAGACAAGGGGAGAGGTGCCCAATCATAGTTAATATTACCTTGTTGGTCACGAGTCTCTGTTACAGGAAAGGTGGTAAGACCAGATTCAAGATCATCAATAGTCAATTCCCCTTTTAATTTTGCTTCATGAAGTCCTTGGCGCAGGGCACCTTTATAATCGGTTAGTTTGGATGAATTTTGGTCACATGGGCATGAGATGCCACCTACTGGTTTGTCAGTCATTGTTCATAGTTGTGCCTTGGCATCATCATATAAAGATAAAAGGGGTAAAGTTGGTAGGTTTCTAGATATATGATTTGTGGGCAGTGGGGCTACTATTTTCACCAAATCATAGCTAGGTCTCTAGGGTCTATTAAAGGATTGTAATGATTTTTTAATGCATCCACAATGCGTCCCCACAGTAGGAGTTGATCCATGGGAGCTCATCGTTCCTGATGTAAGATTTTTCCTATTTTTTCCCAATCTGCCGAATTAAAGGAACCTTGCTCGGGATACCATGGACATTGTGCCCAAATTAATTTCATTAAACTTTCTATTTTATTCTCACTAATACTGGCTCGATCTTGAGAAGTGTAGGAAAGCTTGAAAAGGGAGTTAGTCAGAAGTTGCCGAAGTTCCTTCAAATGGAGCTTCTGTGTACTAGAGAGATCGTTTCCCATACTTACGAGAGAGCTGCCTTCTGCTTCCAGCAGTGGCCGGCGACAGGACGTTCTGGGGTGAGCTCCCACCCCAGTGTCCAACTTCGCCCCCCTGGTGGGCCCCTTGGGGCACAGGCGCTCTGTGAAGGATGCCTGCCACAGGGCGGCTTGCCGGGGGCACCCCAGTTCAGCTGTGGGCCAATGCCGGCTTTGCCCAGGCACTGGGAGGTGAACGGCGTGCAGTGGGCTGCAATGGCGGTCCGCTGATCGCGCCACCCAGCTGGCTGCGCAGGAGGCATTAAAAGAGGATAGAAGGAGCTGCAAAGGCCATCGGAAGAACTTCTTACCGGTTTGCAGCAGAGAGAGGTGATTCGGATCTGGAGAGGTGCTTTCTTTTGGTTGTAGAGGAGAGGAGGGGGTGGTGGAGGCTTTCCTCCCTTAGACTATATTGTGAGGAGGGCTTCCATCCCCCTTTGTGAGAGAGGGGAGGGGAGCCTGGATGACATGCTGATTCGATGTGTGAAGAAATTGGGTTGACTGCTGCCCCCCCCATTGGTTGGGCAGGCAATGGTGGCGTTCTCTTCTTCTTCTTCTTTATTTACAAAAAAATTGTCGGCTACCCTCGAATGGTTACAAACCACAAGACGTCTTGATGTCAGGGACGGATGATCTTTTATTTGGAGGCTTACAACTGGATTGCCACGACCTCAAAGTAGTAGACCGACGTGATGACATACAAAGTGAAGCCAGAGCTACTGCTCTGACTTCAGCGTCTCATTATATTATTACTCCAAACCAGCTTCCTCTTTTTTCTCCACCCTCCATCTCCCAGCCAATCCGCTGCATCCTCTGTCCTCTGAACTTCAAAGTGATTCAAGTGCTCCCTGACGTCACCTCCACCATCTCACCCGGTGTCCCCTCCTCGCCGCCGTGAACATCACAACTGTTGGGTAGGTCCCAACAGGCAGCCTCCCGTACCCTGCGACTACCAAGAATCCTCCTGTAAGGAAAAGGAAAAACCATTAAAATCCCCTGCCAACTACCCCATCCCCCAACCTCGGTTTCATAGGATTACTCCTATGGAACCGTCATCACAGCCGATCCGCATCCACGTCCATCTGATGTACCCATGATGCTTCGTTCTTGGGATATCCCTTCCACTTCACCAAGTACTCCAGATGGCCCCTCCGCCACCTCGAGTCCAGCAAGTCCTCCACCTCATAAAAATGCTCCCGCACCGGTCCCACAAGGGGCCCCGGCGCATCTTCTGTCCCTCCGTGAAGCTTCAGTAATCCGACATGGAAAACGGGATGAACTCTATGCAACCACTTGGGTAATCTGAGGCGTACGGTGACCGGGTTGATCACGCTTACGACCTCAAAAGGACCCACAAACCTCAGCCCCAATTTCTTACATGCCCGCTTAAGTCTGAGATACTTAGTGGACAAGAGTACTCGATCCCCTATCTTCAATGGTGGTGGCGGAACCCGGCTCTCGTCCGCATACTGCTTGTACTCCGCCATAGCCCGATCCAAATTCTCCCTCACCCGGGGCCACACCGACCTGATGCGCTTGGCCCAGTCCCCTATGTCTCCGTTGACTGACTCTACTGGGGCCATCAGCTCCGGGAGCGCTGGGAACTCCTTCCCATGGACCACAAAAAACGGGGAATAACCAGTCGATCGATTGACCACATTATTATAGGCCATCTCCGCGAAGGGTAGTAGCGCCACCCAATCAGACTGCTGGTACGTAACATACGTCCTCAGGTAGCGCTCCACCATCGCATTAGGTCTTTCGGCCATTCTGTTTGTGCAGGGGTGGTACCCAGAACTCAACCCCTGCGATGACCCTATGGCCCGAAGGAACAGTCTCCACCATGCCGCCGTGAACTGAACCCCCCTATCGGAAATAATCCGCAATGGCGGTCCATGGATCAGGAAAATGTGCTGCACGAACAATTCACTCAGATTCTTAGCAGTAGGTAGCCCCTTACATGGGATGAAGTGGGCCTGCTTGGAGAACAGATCCATGACCGTCCAGATCACCGTATGTCCCTTACTAGGGGGCAGATCGACTATGAAATGTGACCCATGACATTGGACCAAGATATCTGCAAGACCGCCTTCTGCCAAATGTCTCCCAACGACCGGTACAGTCCCACAGAGAGGGCTTGATGAGGGTCCCAATGGCCGCCATGTGCCGTTTGGTGACCCTGAGGAAGCGAGCCTTCTCTGTGGGGGATCCTGCCCTCTGGAATGAACTTCCACCAGCACTGCGTAGACTTCCCGACTTAAGGACATTCCGTCGGGAACTAAAAACCTACCTCTTCTGTCAGGCCGGCCTGGGGGGGAATTCAGTCTGAATGTTAGAGATTTTAATTGTTTAAATATTTAATTTTAATTATTTAAATTTTAAACTACAAATTAGCTAATAATATTTTTGATTTTAAATTTTAGATAACTTCTCTGTTAACTTCTTGTTTTAAAATGGCTGTAAACCGCCCCGGTTCCACGGAGAGGGGCAGTATATAAGTGTGATTTATAAATAAATAAATAGTAAGTATAAGTACAGGAGACATTCAATAGGAAGCACTTTTCATTAGTCAGATCCTAGGTAATTAGTTAACCTGGTAAATCGCTGGTGCTAATTTTGAATCAAAAAAATCCAAATAATAATGCTATTAGAATGTTGCAGCAATGTATTAGATTAGAATACAATGCAACAAAAACAATTTCGTGATTCTTGAAGCCCAACATATTTATTTTACCATGTTTTTGCAAACTGTAGTCTACTTCATCAGATGGATGATTATTATTCAGTCAAAAATAGCTGCATCTTGGTCATTTGCAATGGATGAGTTCCAAATTGAAAAATTAACTTCAGTTGTTTGTCTCTCTTAGAGAAGTTTAAACAGATGCCTTGCATTTTAAAAGCTTGGCTGCAAACAGTGGATTTTCGGTTAGTATGCATAATCACAAATTTTCCATATAACATGGTGCTTGTATGCTTATTTCATAATAGTCGGAATAAATGCCGTACAGATAGTCCTTGACTTACAGCCACAGCTGAGCCCAACTTTTCTGTTACAAAGCAAGACATTTATCAAGTGACTTTTGACCCATTTTACAATCTTTCTTGCCACAGTTATTAAGTGAATCACTGCAGTGTTAACTTAATAATGTGGTTGTTAATGAATCTGGCTTCCCCATTGATTTTGCTTGTCAGAAGGTCGCAAACTGCAACTACCATAAATATGAGTCAATTGCAAAGCATCTGAATTTTAATCACATGACAATGGGGAAGCTGCTGTGGATACAAGTGTGAAAAGCCATCATAAGTCACTTTTTTCAGTACTATTGTAACTTTGAACATTGACTAAAAAAACCATTGTAAGTTGAGCACGACCTGCACAGATTTTCAAAAGTGTTCTAAAATCCAAGAAGAGAAAACATATGTTGAAATGTGTGGACTTAATGTATTATAATAATATAATGTAATACAATATAATCCACTATTAAATGGATTAATGGTGCTGATATTACATTATCATATCAGTGCTCTTTATTAAGGACAGCAGTCTAATAACGTTAGATTTGAAGCAGGCAAAGCAAGCATGAATCCATGAAACACCAAGAATTATATTCACATTTGTCAAACCTTTGCACAAAATATGGCTGCTTTGAAATTGGAATTGAATTTCAAGTGGCAAAAAGAATCATCATCATCATCATCCCAATTAAAGGAGAGATAATAAAGAAGTATAACACTAGTAAGTAAAGAAGATTATAATAATAAATAATACTACAACCATACTACGTGGGTAAGTAATATACATAGACTGTAAGAATTAGGTAGGTGTTTAGCAGAGTGATGGCACAGGGGAAAAACTGCTAGTGCATCTAGTTGTTTTAGTATGCAATGCCTTACAACGCCATTCCGAGGGGAGCATTTGAAACAGTTTGTGTCCAGGATGTGAGGGGTCTGCAGATCTTTTCACCCCATACAATATACAGGTCTTCTATGTGAGGCAGCTGGTTGAAATGGTTTATTCTACAGTCCTGAGGTCTGTATCTGTCCTGTTTGGGTTATTGTCCCAAACCAGACAGTTATAGAAGTACAAATGACAAATTCAATAATTCCTCTGTAGAACTGTATCAATAAATCTTGTGGCAGTCTGAACTTCCTGAGTTGATGCAAGAAGAAGATTCTTTGTTTTGCCTTTTTAATGATGGTTCCAATGTTAAGTGTCTACCTCAAGCGCTGGGAGATTACAGAATCCCAAAACTCAAAGGACTCTACTGCTGATACTGTGCTGTCAAATATAGTAAGAGGTGGTAATATAAACGGGCTCCTCCTATAATCCACTCTCATCCCTACAGTTTTAATCATGTTCAGCCCCAGATTGTTACAGCTGTACCACAGGGCCAGTTGTTCAAGCTCCAATCTATATGCAGACTCATCACTGTCTCAAATGAGGTCAATGACTGGTGTATTGTCTGCAAACTTCAGTACTTTAACAGAGGATTCCCTTGAGGTGCGGACTTTGGTATAAAGAGAGAAGAGCGATGAAGAGCCCATACAGCCCTTGGGGACATGACTTCCAACGATTTGTGAGCACAAAACTCCTATATCTGCTATCTCTTAAGAAAAAGAAGGGACAAAAGAGAAAAATAATTAAAGGCACACAGACTCTGGTGCACAGCAGCTGCTTTCTGTCATTTACTTAATATTTCACAGAATTCCTGCTATAAAATCCAAAGGTACACTTCTGAAATAGGAAACACCAATTACTCATTTATTAAGCCTGTTCAACTTTCAAATGTTTTTCAGCTGAGCTCCAGCTGAAAGCACTTTTCTTTCACTTTGCATTGTGCAATGGATCAGATAACAGAATAATTAGTGTGATCCCTAATTATTATTTCCTGGCTTACTTAAACAGAAAAATAATTCTTGAATGACTAAATATTGTTTTTCCCATTCCTGTGTCTGACAAAAGTGATGGACTGAGATGATATGGCCTGCATAAGTGTTGAAGCTGACACTAATTATTTCTGTAATTTAAATTCTAGAAATCATTCAAATGGGCATTATTAAGCTTTCCCCCAGTCTTCTAATATTGACAAACCCATGAGCGCAAGGTTGAACTTGCAGGACCTTTAAGCCTGTTCATAACAGTCATCCATTTTCTTCCTTATCCCATTACTACTTAATCCCTTTATAATCCAATCAGGATCATGTCAGCTATTCCTGTCAGCACTGTAACCTCATACTATTTTATTCTGCCAAGGATGAATCTTCGATTCCAATCTAGAGATGATATAATTCCTATCCTTGACCGAATTTAGTCAAAGATTCACCTTCAATTATTATAACTGCATTAGAAAGCTAGATGCACAGTTCAGCAAGATTTATTTTCTACACATTGGAAATATTATATCTATAAATACTGTATAGCTGTATCGGTCTGTCTGTCTGTCTGTCTGTCTGTCTGTCTGTCTGTCTGTTTATCTATCTATCGTCTATCTATCTAACAAATTTTCTAAACAGTTTTTGAAGTATTATTATTCATATGGAAATTAAGATTCAGAAAGCTCACCATTCTAATTTTATTTCAGAATCTGATGTCATACAATTTTCCTAGACATTTTTTTCTAATTTGTTTTTAATTTAGAAGGCAAGTAAAGAGATTAAAAGAAGTTATTAAACAGACACAAAAAACAGATCAATCACTTTATAAAGCATTAATTTAAATCAAAAAAAAAATCAAATGTCTATGGCCACCTATATCACAAAAGCTTTTCTAGAGTTGAAAAGGTGGCTGAAAATGAGCTGATTAAACTATTGCAGGATTTTCAAATACAAACAGATAAAATCTTGAAACATAACACACCAGAGTTAATTGTGGTTGAAAAGAAGAAAAGTATGAATAATTGATGTGGCAATACCAGGCAATAGTAGAATAGAAGACAAAGGATGGGAGATAACAAAGCATCAAGATCTGAAAATCAAAATTGAAAGATTATGGCAAAAACAGGCTGAGGTGTGATCGTGTGGGCTCACAATCTCAACAGTCTCTGCCCCAAGCATGTCCTAGCTTCTTGCTCCATTTTTGCCTCCCATGCTTCCCCAAACTTTTCAGTTTCTCTCCCCAGTGCATCCTAACTTCCTCCTGCATTCCTGTCTCCCATGCCTTTCCCAATCTTTGCAGTTTTTCTCCCCAGCACGCCCTAGCTTTCTCCTCCATTCCACCTGTGGAGGGTAGAACCTGTGGAGATTGGGGAAGGCAGAGGCAGAAGAAATGCAGCGAAAGATAGGGCATGAGTGGGGGTGGGAAGATAGAGTGCATTGGAGGGGAAACTGCGGAGATCAGAGAAGACCCCACCCCCACTCATGCACAGCAGAGACCTGAAACCTGCTGGCTAGCAGGAGGCAAGCATGCATGTATGGTAGACTTGGCTGGGGAAATGGCTTGCATGCCAGAAGAGAGGGCTCTGTGTGCCACCTGTGGCACATGTGCCATAGGTTTGCCATCACGGCAATAGATGGATGTGAGGGGTCCTTAGTGTTGTCTGAGCTTGGCTGTTTCCTTGCAGATGTTTCATTACCCAAATTAGGTAACATCATCAGTGCTAGTGATGATCAGTCATTTCAACCCTAAACTTCAAATATTACCTTTATTGGATGCAAATGTTAAATTCCAGTCAGTCAAGGAATTCCAGGATTCAAGAGAAGAACCTTTTCTGCCATGGTTCCCACCCTTTGGAATATCATGCTTTCGCAAGTGAGATCTACATCCAGACTTCTGAAAGGGTCGGAAGCAGGGGCGAAATGCTCCGGTTTGGGCGAACCAGTACTGATAAAAACTATCAGTTTGGTTGAACCTGTAGTTAGCTACTGGTTCAGTTGAACCAGTAGTTAAAAAAAGCTACCAATTCCTCTGAACCGGTATTTCCGACAATCAGCTGTCAAAATCCTGCTTTCTAGCTAAGCTAAATTGTGCGGCACAGTTGATTCTCTCCCCCCCCCCTTTTGATGTTCTACTTACCTTCCAAAGCATCCTTTTGGCACTAGGCATGCATGCGTGGCCAGAAAACTGGTAGCAAACCAGTTCAGATTTCACCACTGGTCTGAAGACCTGGTTCTGCCAACTGGTCTGAGGCCCCAATGGGGGTCTATTGTTCGGGAGTGGCTAGTGGACTATGATAAAACTCTACCTTCTCCCTGTGTGTATTGCCTATATCCTTATGTCAGCAAAAAGTCACTTATGAAATAAATGTAGTCTATAAATATATATTTATATTATATTTTTATATAATTCATTTATTAGCTTTTATGTATTAAAAGCCTGAAGTAAATTTGTGATTGGCCATGATCATTATGTCCACCATTCTGTGACAATAGCCATAAATATTCTATAAAAAATGGGATTTCAGATGCAGACTTAAGATGTTTTTAAGGAATAGCAATGTATACCTCAGTAAAGGAATATGTTCAACTATTATAGATTTATATGTATATATTTATTTAACATTTATTCTTCTACAACTAGAAAAATATACCCTTTTCCTCCTTTCTCAACTAACCCAGATGAACTTTTCACTGATGAATCCAACAGCTGTTTTGAAAATTGAAGGGGGGAAGATCCCTTTTCCGTGTGATGCTAGTACAACTCAGAAATGAGCATCATGGGATCCATAGAAATGCTGTTTACTGCAATTAGTAAATGAGTGATGAAACCATAGCGACAGACTGCAATAGCTTTGTGTCATCAGCCAGTCACTGCTCTGCAACTGCTAGCGGTAAATGGATTATTAATTATTCCTTGCTCTCTGTCCATCAACCTTCTGCTCAATCCTACTGGTCAATGCTTTTAAAACTTTACATGCTTCCATGACTGATTAAAGTAGATGGCAAAATGTGGCTTCAAGATTGCAATCCCTTTCTTACCGACTCTGCCCACAATAGCAAATAGGTATGTTATGCAACATGCAAGTGTACCATTTATTTCTGAAATGCACCCACTGCAGAGGTGGTATTCAGCAGGTTCTGACCAGTTCTGGAGAACCAGTAGCGGAAATTTTGAGTAGTTCGGAGACCAGGCAAATACCACCTCTGGCTGGCCTCCCCCCATTGCATCTGTTCTCTGCCTCCCGAGTCAAAGCTGATTGGGAGGAAATGGAGATTTTACAGTATCATTCCCCTGCCATGCCCACCAAACCACACCCACCAAAACGTGCCACACCCACCAAAACATGCCCACAGATCCAGTAGTAAAAAAAATTGAATCCCACCACTGGCTCATAGAATTAGAAAATGGATGATGACTTCAGGCCCCCGAATCCCTTTTTTCCAAACCAATATAAATTGTCATAATTTCAGACATCTGGTCATCCTACTACTGCAGCTTTTGGACTCCCAAAAATGTTAAATGCTGTTCCTAGTCATTAGAAAATCACAGATTATTCACCTACATGTAGAATGGATTTCCAAACTGGCTCAATTGCAAGCATGAAATCAGAGGCTTAAGTTATTTTATAGCTACAGTAAGTTTTAAATTAGATTTAATCAAACTTCAAACAAAACAATATTTCACTCTGGACCTAATTATTATTTTTACCTTCACACTTAAGCCATTTTTAAGATTAGCCAGAAACTATTATACAAAATTATAACTTGAAATTTTAAAAACGTTTGATGGTGCCTCCTATAGTGATATATTTACTATATTAGTTTAATTGTTGCCGAGTGGAATAATTATCTAGCATCAACCAATTGCTGTAATCCTACCCTTTGGTTGTCATCATTTATTATTATTGTTCACTTTGCACCTATTTACACAATTCCCTTTGGGTTTGAAAACATCTCTGGAGAATCTGGTAACATGCTTTTCACAGGTAATTAAATCATCACTATAATTTTTCAACGGCTTCTTAAAAATGTGGGAATTCAAAATGCAGGTTTCAGTTATCGTTATTGAAAAATTATGACTCTGTGGCAGGAAAACAGAAGGAACGTATGGTTGAGGGAGAGAGTGTGCGACTTGAGAAGCTCAACACTGGGGAAGTGTGAATGTACACATTATCTTCCTGGAATTTCATGGCATTAATTCCGAGGTCAAGGGATTTAAGAAACGAATATCAATAGGCACTCTATAATTTTCAAGGACATACTGTAATGAAATCAATAAAGAATCAATACATTCTTTATATAAAGAATATAAAGGTTTTATATTAGAAAACCACAAGGATGTGTTTCCAGTTCTGTCTTAAGTAAATAATTGTAGTAATTCTATACTGAGTTATTGTAGTAAGTATTGTAGTTATCCTCTTCCATGTTTCAGTTTAGTCCTTGGGATTCAGAAAAGTTCAGCTGCTGAAACGTATTTATTTTATACAATAGAATGAGAAAGATCAATTATATTTCATCTTTTTTTTCCATCAGACATTCCTTCTCATGGTTTCCCTTCCACGAATGTAATTGTTCCTATTCCTGTCTTGAATATAGTTGCAGTATTTTCTAAATCTGATTTATAAGAAAGAACGGAAGAAAAGGTTTCCAGACAGAATTGACTCAATGTTCTCCCTATGCAAGCAAAGCATTATAATATGCACATAGACCCAAAGGTCTTGTTTTCCCCCTCCCCCCCCCATCATGCAAAGCACGGTTTTTGAATAATACATGGGGATAGCCCATTTCAGCTCCACTCTCAAAAACAAACATAAGTGAATTAGCAAGAAGAATAGGGGAAAAATACTTGCAAACCTTATATTGGAACCTAAAAACACACAAGTCAGGGAAAATTTTGAAACATTGATATGCCATGTTTATCTAGAGATGAATATTCTTGTCAAGAGCCTTGTGGAGAGCTAAAGGGAAGCACAAGCTATCTTGGTTTCTCTAAAAGGAATGCAATATCTAAGGGAATAACAGAAATCAACTAAAGAGAGGATGTTAAAGAGAATTTTCATAGCTGACCAAACGAAAGGTCCCATTTCATAAACCCAATAAAAAAAAAGAAAAAGAGGATGTGAAATGAAAGGGTCAAGAGACAGACTAGTTATCAAACTGTTGGAAGAAGCCTCTAAGCAGATGTCCTGAGATCCCTGCCAACCTTATGTCCTGATGATGGAAGGACAGTGTTGAACTTCAATAGAGTCACAACATATGGAGCGGAGTTCTGCATAGCAGAACCTGCAGTCAATTGTTCATTTTTAAAAAAAGAAAGAAAGTTGACAGGAGGCATCTAAGACATGTTGTGAAATGCTCTCTGGTTAATAGTTATTTCAAAATGTTCAAAAGACTTAATTGGCTAGATTTAAATATAGCTTTTTTCTAATTCAATCCACAAACTTATAGTTAGATATAAACAATCTTATCATTTATAATATAAATGAATACTGAATTGAAACCACACACCTTTACAAAGCCATGAAATTCACCAGGCTCTCATGGCTACATGCCCACAATTTGGTGTGATCCTGGTATTTTGGCTGACAAACCCACAGAAGCAAACCCCATTAGTACCTATCCCTGTCCTTAATTACAAAATATAAATCTGTTTTTAAATGAAATTATATTGTGGTATTTTAAAATGCAAAATTATTAAAATAAGCATATATTCCACAGGTTGTTTAGAATATGAAATGTGTTGCTTTGGAAAAGTTGAGGATCTAAAGCAGGGGTGTCAAACTCAAGGCCTGTGGGCCAGATCTGGCCCCCGGGTGGTTAAATCCGGCTGTGGGGCCAGCTTGGAAATATCAAAGGACCACCCAACAGTGCCTCCGCTGGCCAAAATGGGCCCCGTGCAGCCCCCACATGGTCTGTTTTCAGCTTCCCTGCCTTCCAGCAGCACTCTCTCAGCAAAAAACGGGCTTCAGGAACTTCTGTGCAGGCCATTTGTGGTTGGCAGAGTGCTTCTGGAGGCCATGGATGGCAAAAATGAGTTACAGGGGGGCTGTGTGGTCCCCCCACCGCATTTTGACTGGTGCTGCAGGAGACCATTCAGGTCAAAAACAGGGCAGAGGAGGTCATGTGAGGCCCCATGTCCCATTTTTGTCTGACAGAGTGTGGCAGGAGACATCCATCCCATCTCCCCCCGCTCCCCACTGCCCCTGCCCACCCGCAGAGAACTACAATGCTGATCAGGCCCTCAAAGAAATCCAGTTTGACACCCCTGATCTAAAGGTTGAAACTGAGGAGGTAGGAGCCAGAAGTTCACAATCTAGAAGGATGTATCATATAAACATATCTCAATTTCTTCTCATT